>QNUK01000228.1:302500-400000 GCA_013621035.1 Clarias magur | reverse complement strand
AGTCTAAACATTAGCCTTGAAGGCAGAGTTTGGGTGTTTTCAAGTCATTATGAAATCATAATTGAGGTGCATATAAGTAGATGTTCCTGCTCTTGCACACTGCACATAAAGTTTGTCACACAGAGAGTGAGTTTAATGTAAGTAACCAGGGGTAAATTTCACATCCCTCGTACAGTGCAAAAATGCATTCCAAAGTTCAGCTGAGACTCATTCTGCTTTGTAATCCAGCTAACGAACACCTCATCTTCACAAGGCAATCAGCACAATTAACACACGCTCTGCACCTGGATCCACCACGCCCACCAGGATCGTCACATAATCACTGTCTCCGTCATCTCTTCTTCACTTGTCCATATCATCTCAGAAAATTTCCCATTACATTGAATTATATCTCAGGTTTTCTTTTGATTTAGCAAGTGTGTATGTGTGTGTGACAGAGAGAGAGAGCAAGGGGAAGAGGGTTAAGTAGTGTGTGTGTGTGCACACTCAGCTATGACTGGTTGTATAGATCTCCTCCAATGTACAGATCCTGCCATTAAGAACGCACGTTTCTTGAAAAGGGATCTCGCGCGCTTCCGGGGCAGCTCGCGGGAAGCTGTGAAAATGCCGTTCATTGCCTGTAGGGGGCAGTCGTGTTTCAATCTGAAGTATTGTGTGTCTACTGAAGCCAAAAATGTGTTCTCTCTCTTAAGCGCCCATTGACAGGAAGCGACAGAGCTCATAAACGTGTCAAGCTCAAACTTTAAATAATGATATGTATTTATTCTTCATTTTCTTCTCTCCTGCAATGATGATACTTCTTTGACTGTGCTTTCTCCATTCAGTATTATTATCATTAGTAGTAGTAGTGAAAACTACCGCTGATTAACTGTCTCTGCAGTAGTTAAAACAGCGGATTCATTTCATTTGGGGTATTTCTAACAGGCAATCTAATAAATAATAATAAATAGATAAAATTACCAGCACTTTAACATTTAACCCAGCAGTTTTAGAGTGTAACATAAAAATATTCCATTTGTAAAATAGCATGGGTGAAATCATAGGTTGTGTATAGAGTGATTAAAAACAATACAACAAAGCTTATGGTAAATAAATTCTCAGACTCTTCCACTGCAGGTATTAAAAAACAGTGACAATGTCAATTTTAGAATCCGAAGCTCAGTGGTCCGGACCAAACCTCTCGCGGAGGAGCCTTTCCCTGAATTCGCCATTTTCACGGGGGTGGGCATCTCGGTTAATTCATACGGATGGACAGTACTGTACCTATTTACAGTACATGGAATTTTATGGGGTTGTCACTGACCGATTTACAGTACCCTGACATAGAGCAATAAAAGAATAGTGCCAGCTGGCACACCTTAGAAAATAATTCGGCATCTATTTAGAGTCTAAATATTTTTTTTAAACTTGTGCTACTGTTGTTTACTACAATATTTGTTAAATAATTTTTTTTCTTTAAATGAGGCTTGGGCTCCGGGATGTTGAGCCTATTTACTAATATACGTAGTCTAACCAGAGCTCTATTGTCCGTTCGAGTGTAATTCATAAATTATGTTTATAATAATGAAATGAGATCGTGCTTTAAAATTAATCTACAATTCATTTCAAACCCGCAGCTCGCACTTTCACTTTACAAAGGGCAGCGTTTTGATCAAAAGGTGATAAACGCATGCGATTGATGGATGGATGTTGTTGATAAATATTTAAAATGATAAATAAATAGCTGTCCATCTTCTTTGTGTTTATCTTTTCGGTTTATTATACAGTACACCTCTGCACAACTTATTATAATAAATAGTTTTAAATGTTAGTAAAAGTACCATCCAGTAGCAGTATATATATACTGTATGCTGTAATTTGGTCATGTTCACCCATGGGTTAAACATATGCGGCATTTAATAGCATTCGCTAGTTATCAAGTAGATATACAGGTCAATCTGCATCAAATAGAATCTCTCTTAGTAAGTAAGCATAATAATAAATAATGAATCATCATAGTGTCAGCCCATGGGTGAACATGACCAAATTACTGCATAAACACTGGAACACGAGGATTTAAGAATTTAATTAAACACGAATATCCTTAATGTGTTAAAATGTTAGATTTTTATTTAAAAGCCCAATATATATTTATATGTGTGTGTGTGTGCGTGTGTGTGAAATGTGTGGCATTTTAATTCAAATCCAACATTTTAATGTGCGTCAAAGTGCATGGGCGTCAACTCGCATGTTCTGTAATATTCCATTGTCATTCATATTGCCGCTGTTTTAGAGCCCTTTACTAAAGCATTCATTAGCTAACAAGTTGATATAGAGGTCAATCGTGAATTACACTCAAAGTATCAACTCCAACTATGACGTCTGATTTCATTTGCTGGGAAAATAAAATTTAGGCAGAGATGTCCTGTCTTGTTAATTCATCTAAAACCCCCTACAGTATTTGCCAACAGCGCACCCAGTTTGATAAATTCACACATATCTTGAATGAAAGGTGAGAAGAGATTCAGCAGAATCTTCTGACACCGTGCTTGCTCTGAAGGACTATATTCGACAAGAATATAGAGAATAAGAATTGTATTTCTGATAAGATAATTAATGAAATAATACAATTATATCAAATAAGAACTTTATCAAAACCAGACCAAATTTCTCATTCACCGCTGAAGTAGTTAAACATGCTTATACTGTAGATACGTAGGTTATATTTTAAAAGTACAATTGCAAGTAAATTACAAACTGCATGTAATGTAAAATATGAATAAAACAGTATTAGACACACATATATGATATGGGAGTATATACAATGAAGAAGCCATTTACACATGAGTGCTCAAATGTAAAGCCAACGCAATTATTAATTTTTTGTGTTCATTCAACCGCCCACTATTATTTTCTGTTCGAATTTAAAGATGCACACGTGTGCAAAAGACGAAGTAAAACAAAGAATACAAAAGTGTATAATTTTTATTAAAAGTTAGCCTAAAACAATATTGTCTCCAATGCTGAAGCAAACATGATTTTGTTTTTGTTTTAGTCTTCTCGCTGAATACAGCGCGCTCCGAGGTGAACACATGCAGACCCCCAGTTACTGTAATCCCTCTTCTCACCTTTCATTCACAATAGGTGTGAAGTTATCAAAAAAAATTTTTATTTATTATTACATTTTATTTATGGACATGTGTATTGTGTTTGATCTGGATTATTGCGAGACGCGATGACTTTCTGCCATTTTTATCGATAAATCGAACGGGTTTATCAGCCTTTTGATCAAAACGGTGCCTTTTGTAAATTTTACGGACAAATCGGGGTTCACGCACGCCGATGAACAGCTTTATTTCAGTCATACATTCACATAAGATCCACATTCCAGCAATTATTATTCTTGCTGGACACAAACACAAACAGCAAGAAAACATTAAGTTTATTATTATAAAAAGCCCGAAGCACTTTATGTGCATATAAGAATATTTACAAAAATATATAGATTTTTTGTTCATTGGCGCTCAATGTCGACACATTTTTACGTTTTAACGAAGATATTTTGTCATATTCACGAATCAGGACATTCGCATAGTTAACACTAACTGAACAACAGGTCTTTACTTCGTAATACACCTGGCCTTAAAAAGGAATATTTAGGCAAATACGCTAAATATATTTCACTTAAATATTACATATTAAAACTAGAAAAGAAGACGTGCTGAGCTTCAGTTCATACAAAATGTCTAGGAAGGAAACTGTTGTCGTTATTTTACTAAATCTGAACATATTCAGTAAAGATGTGAATTACACAAAGTATCTGTAACAATGTGCGGAGTTCTGAACAGCCACCGACGTGGCCACTTATACACGCGACTGCCAGACAGACTAAGCAACAGTTCAGCGTGCGCGCTCAGTTTACTACTGGCACAACATCCCTCTCTCTCTCAAATAAATAAGGGCATAAGCCCCGAGAAGATACAAGTTTTTGCTTTAGTTTCCAGAGCCCATCCGTTCTCGCGTAGAGACGGTGGAGCTCTGTTTATTTTGTGTTCTCAGTTTCCTTTTGTTTCCATTTAAATTGTTAATTAATGATCTCACGCCATCTCCAAACGGAAAGGTCTTCCCGTGCGTATCACAAGCACTCTCACATACTCCTATTTCGTTTACCCATCTAAAGTCCTGCGTGTAGGTAACATTTTAAAAGTACAATTGTAAGCAAATTACAAACTGCATGTAATGTAAAATATGAATAAAAGAGTGTTAGACACACATATATAATATGGTAGTATATACAATGAAGAAGAGTGCTCAAATGTAAAGCAAACGCAATTATTAATTTATTGTGTATATTTAACTTCATTCAACCGTTTAAGTTACATAAAAAAATAACATGCCTACCAGGCCATTATTATTTTCTGTTCAAATTTAAAGATGCACACGCGTGGGCAAAAAGTCGAAGTACAACAACGAATATGAAAGTGTATAATCTTTAATAAAGTTAGCCTAAAACAATATTGTCTCCAAAGCTGAAGCAAACATGATTTTGTTTTCGTTTTAGTCTATTTGTTGAATACAACGTGACTGCACGCTCGGAGGTGCATACATGCAGACACATGCAGTTACTGTAATCCCTCTTCTCACCTTTCATTCATGATAGGTGTGAACTTATCAAACCGGTTTCGCTGATGGGGGAATTAGCAGAATTGAGGGGTTTAAAAAGAATGAACAAGACCGAGCAGACGTCTCTGTCTAAAATCTATTTCACCAGCAAACCATAAACATAAATAGAAACAAATAAAATGTTTAATGATATCAATTAAATCAGACTTCATAGTTGGATTTGATACTTTGAGTGTAATTCATACTTTCAGATTTTGTAAAATAACGAAACCCGTTTCCTTCCTGGATTGGTTGTCCACATCATCACAATGAATTGAAGCTCAGCACGTCTAATTTCCTTGTTTTAATCTGTAATATTTAAGTGATATACATTTTGCGTATATGCTTAAATACTCCTTTTTATTTATGGTCTGGTGTAGTATGTTTGATCTGCATTATTGCAAGAGGCGATGACTTTCTGTGGGAGAATGTCTGCACCTTTGTAACATCTGTACCACCGCAGCACGGGGAAATAAGATCTAGCTCACCAGATTACTGAGTTGACTCTTTATCCCCACCTAGTGTGTCTACGTATGTATTGTCTACACTTTAACACTAATGAAGAACACCTGTGTACAGCATAATTACTGTATATTTGCACGCATCTCATAGGTGTGTGTGCGCGAAGAGTTTGTGTATATGTGCGCGCGTCTCATACAGTAGGTGTCTGTGAGCGCATTTCATATGTAGTTGTCTGAGCAGTTATTACTATATATAGATGTGTGACTGTTTCATATATGTGTATGCAAGTGTTTCACGTGTGTGTGCATGAGTGAAGTTTGATTTAAGCCCTATACGGCGCCTCATAATTTAGGGCATCTCTTTTCATCATTATGAACATAATATGAAGCAGATATACGCACATTCATCATAAAATATTATTATTGTAAAATTAAATAAAATTCATGGTTGCTTCAGCATTGGAAACAATATTGTTTTAGGATAACTAATTATACACAATTCTTCGTTGTACTTGGTCTGGCTTTTAGATAAAGTCCCCCCATGCGCCATCTGGCGGATATTCAGTGAAGCACAACACATTTATTTAAATTCCCGAATGTTGCTTGAGGGATTTCGTGGCATGTCGTGAGCCAATTTGCGGGATCTCGCGGGAAAAAGCGCGCATTCTTAAACACGAGATCTGTAAATGTTGGTTTGTGTATTCATGCATTGTTGTAAGGAAGTCATGATTGAATAGAAAAGATTTTTCCTGTAGACAACTGGATTAATTATTATATTTAGTAAAGGCTCTTAATCCTTCTTTGTTTTCCCCCCATTCAGGAAAACATACTCAGTAAGCATATTTTCAGATTAATTATTTTTAGTCAGAGTAACTCCTACTACTATATATACCAAGATTTCCTGGTTGAATATTGATGTAACTCTAGAAGATTCTTTTGGTTTTGTGTCCTATCAGTGTGTAAATTATGCTAAGTGGTGATCTCACCTGTGATGACAGAACATACAGCAATCAAAAACATTTTTGGACTATTAAGCCATACTTTGAAACATAATTTACCTACATCACAAAACAGCACGTTTAACCAAGTGGCATTTATTTTAAAGTTACCACAAACACATTTTATCAAGCAAAAACAATATACTGTAAGTAGGAAACAAACATATACAGTGGAACCTTGGATTACGAGCATAATCCGTTCCGGAAGTCGGCTCGTATTCCAAAACACTCTTAAACCAAATCATCATTTCACATAAGAAATAATGAAAACTCAAATTATTTGTTCCATAGCCCCCAAAAATAAATACATAAAAATAATTAATACAATCTATACAATGAAAATAAAACAAATTAATCTGCACTTTACCTTTAAAAAAAGTTTTTAAAAAAATCCTGACAGATCAGTGTTTCCGTTGGTGCGCGCAGGCGCCGTGTGTGTGGAATTAGCCCCTTCCCTCGCCTCGTTTTACACAGTAACACTCCTCCTCCCTCTCCCCACCTCGCTTTTTAAGATTCACAACACACACACACACACACACACACACACAACAAAAACACCATTTTAACAGGAAAAAAAATTATCTTTCGGAGACTGACATGAGCGCATATTAACAGACTCACTTTTTAAGTTTCACAACAAGCGCATAAACACAGCGGAAACTCCGTTTTAACGGAAAAAAGCGAGACTGGCATGAGCGCATACTAAAGGAATCACTTAAGTTTCACAACAAACGGACACACACAAACAGGAAAAAAAGAAATCTCTCTGACCTGGCGTTAGCGCATACTAAGGAAATAACTGCTGTAAAATAAAAATAAAAAAAACACAAATGAACCAGCACCCTACCTTTGAAAAGAATCGCGACAGAGCAGAGTTTTTGTGTGTTTGTGAAGCCAGGAGGGGTGAAAAGGCGAGAGAGCGTCTGTGCGTGTGTGTTTCAGTGTCAAATTATGCGTGCACGAGCAGAGTTTCTGTGTGTTTGCTAAGCCGTGGGGGGAGGGAGAGTGGGGGAGGGGGGGCATGAGAGAGTGACGCTCGGTGTCAAAATAAGAGTCGCATGTGTGAAGCAGGATACTCGGCGCTCGTAAACTAATACTTGCTCGGTTTCCGAATAAAAAATTATTAAAAATCTTTGCTCGGTTTGCGGAACACTCGTAAACCACGTTACTCGCGATCCGAGGTTCCACTGTATGTACAGTTAATAGTGACTTCATTAAAGATAACAGATATGGTGTTTTATTATTTAGTTTGCCATCCTGTTCATCTAGATGAATTTCCCTTTAACTGTGACTTCAGCAGTGGCATTAACAGTGAGGAGACGTTACCTGTGTAGAGGTGAGGAGTCTCCAGCTTTAAAATTATGAGGAGGATCCATAGACACATCACTCTTCATGGAGATACAGCTGGGTTCTGCTGATTTTGAGCTCTCTCCCTGGAGTTCACTGCACAACATTACACACAGTCCTTTAGTTATTTATATACACTCTTTACTATCTTCTTAATTTAACAAGGACATAATTGTTCATAATATTAATTAATTCTAACAATTTTTATGATAAGTGAAACTGTTAGCTTTCCTTTAATATTTAAATGTTTTGTTAAATTATTCCTGTTATGTGTTCTTAATAAACACACTACTGTATGCAGAAATTGTAATGATCTCTACAAAATCTTATATTGATGATGGAAGAGTTGGACTGCTGCATAAAGCCTTCTCCAGCACATCCCAGAGATACTTAACAGGGATAAGGTCTGGACTCTGTGCTGGCCAATCTATGTGTGAAAATTATATCTCATGCTCCCTGAACCACTCTTTCACAATTTGAGCCCAACGTGTCCCGACATCATCATCTCAGGATATAACCATGCCATCAGGAAAGAAGGAGAAAGTACAATGATGTAAAAACCTGGTCATTCAGTACATTCATGTCGTCATTTTGGGGCACATAACATGGCAGAACCTAGACAAAAGTAACCCCAGATCATAACACTGCCCCACAGGCTTGTACAGTAGGCACTCTGCATGATCGGTTTATCACCTCGTCTCTTCTTACCCTCATGCACCCATCACTTTGGAACAATGTTAATCTGTACTCATCAGACCACATTACCTTTTTTCCAATGCTCCAAAGTTAAGCACCCTGATGCCTGTGCTCCCCAAATTCCATCAGCACATCAAGTGCGCTACTAGAGGTGACAACACATTGGATAAAGGCTACACAAACATTAAACAGGGGTACAGGGTTACACCGCTACCACACTTGGGCCATTCTGACCATGTATCACTGTTTTTAATCCCGGCCTACATGCCACTCAGGAAAACGGCACCTAATACCACGAGGACAGTTAAAACTTGGCCAGACGGAAACTCTCAGCAACTGCAGGACTGTTTCAGTAGGACCAACTGGGACATTTTTGAACACCCAGACTTGGAGGTATTCAGTGATAGTGTAATGTGTTATATTAAGAACTGCACAGACATAGTCACAGTGGATAAATGTATTTGCATTCACCCCAATCAGAAGCCCTGGATGACGAGGGAAGTCCAGAGGCTGCTGAAAAAGAGGAATACTGCCTTCAGGTCTGGTGACAAGGCCCTCTACAGCACAGCCCGTGCTAGCCTGAAGAGGGGCATCCGAGAGGCCAAGTCAGATTATAAGAGGAAGATTGAGAAACATCTGGACAGCAATAACAGCAGGCCAGTGTCCAGCATATGACAAACTATAGGACCAGTACCGGAGCAGTGGGAGGTGATCTCTTGCTGGCAGAGGAACTCAATCACTACTTTGCCCGGTTTGAGGTGGACCCTCAGAGACAGCCGGACCCCATCCAGAAACCAATAATAACCCCATTTTCACAGTCGGGGAGCACGAGGTGAGACGCATGCTGCAGACTGTCAATCCACGGAAGGCAGCTGGACCCGACCGCATCTCTGGGCGCGTGTTGAAGGACTGTGCAGACCAACTGGCTGGGATCTTCACCAGGATATTCAACCAGTCTCTGTCCCAGTCCATTGTGCCACGTTGCTTGAAATCCTCTGTCATAGTGCCTCTGGCCAAAAAAAAGACAGTCACCAGTGTTAATGACTACAGGCCAGTTTCACTGACTCCCGTGGTTATGAAATGCTTTGAGAAGCTAGTCAGGAACCATATTATGTCATTCATTCCTCCTATGTTTGACCCACACCAGTTTGCTTACAGAGCAAACAGGTCTACAGAAGATGCTGTGACTACTGTTCTCCATACAGTTTTGTCCCACCTGGAGCAACAGGGAAGTTATGCACGGCTGCTCTTCATAGACTTTAGCTCTGCATTCAATACTATTCTACCCCACACACTGGTGACTAAACTGTCAGTCATAGGACTTCCACACTCCACCTGTTGTTGGATCAAGGACTTCCTGAGTTCCGCACTCAGAGGGTTAGAGTGGGCCCCAATTACTCTACACCCATCAGTCTCAGTACTGGCTCTCCACAGGGCTGTGTGTTGAGTCCCCTGCTTTATACCCTCTATACCCACGATTGTATTCCTGCCCACCACAGTAACATTATTGTCAAGTTTGCTGACGATACCATTGTTGTAGGACTCATCTCGGGAGGAGATGAGTCTGCATACAGGGACGAGGTGGAGAAATTGACAGTGTGGTGTAGGAATAACAATTTGCTCCTCAACACAGCAAAGACTAAGGAGCTCATCGTGGATTTTAGGAAAAAGGCAGACAACATCCAGCTACTCATCATCAATGGGGATTGTGTGGAGAGGGTTTCAGACTTCCGCTTCCTGGGGGTCACCATCAGCGAGGACCTGACCTGGGGGACACATACTGCAGAGGTAGTGAAGAAGGCCCAAAAGAGACTCCACTTCCTGAGGGTTCTCAGGAAGAACAACGTCCCAGAGAAACTGCTGGTATCCTTCTACCGCTGTACAGTAGAGAGCATCATGGTCTACTGTCTCTGTGCATGGTTCTCCAGCTGTACAGTGGTACAGAGAAAAGAGCTCCACAGGGTCATTAAGGTCGCTCAGAGGATAGTTGGATGTCCTCTACCCTCACTAGAAGAACTACACAGCTCCTGTTGTCTCAGGAATGCAAAGAAAATTCTTCAAGACCCATCACACCCAGGACATGTACTGTTCGAACGTCTGCCCTCAGGCAGACGTTTCAGATCCATGAAGACTAAAACAAACAGACTAAGAAATAGTTTTTATCCTTCAGCCATCACCATGCTGAACACTGCTAAGTAGTCAATTTGAGCTAGCGCACCATGAATGACATGAATGAATGACAATGTAGTATTTAGGATCGTATCTTGTTTATTTACACTTATATTTTACTTATATGTGTATGTGTATGCATATGTGTGTGTATGTATGTATGTGTGTGTGTATATGTGTATGTGTATGTGTATATGTATATATATGAATATGCATATGTGTATATATGTATATGTATATATTTTATTTTATGTTTTTATTTTGCACTGGAAAATTGCACTTTAATTTCGTTGTACAATGTCTCATTGCTACAATGACAATAAAGATTCTGATTCTGATTCATCCATTATGCTTTCTAGCAAACTGAAGCTTTTTTTTAAAGTCGTTTTCTGAAGGTTACACAGCTGTTTAGTCCTAATCCCTCGAGAAATGCTCTTACTTGCACTAGTAAACATAGTCGTGAATTCTACTGTTTTTATGATTTGATTTCACCAAATGTTTAAGTGATCTCCCATCAACATCATTAATTTTTTTTCTAACCACAGTTCTCAAGCTACTTTCTGCATCAGTTAGGGTTAAATAACTTGTTGCCAGCTGAATCGTATTAATCACTGCAGTAATTATCCAATGGATGGCTCATAACTATTTGTTTAGTTGAATCCATTGTGATTTTTTTTAGACGGGTGTATAAAATGAATTACTTTTATGGTGATTGTTTCAATAATAGTGAAACACTTTACTATTTAAACTTTTAAATTACTACTTTTATATGTACTTGCTTAATAATTTGCATATGAATATTTAATGACTGAAATGTCTAGATATGGTGGGTTACCATTTTTTATCAGTGTCCAGATCAGGGTTCTCCATCTTTGAATATTAGTGAATTATCCACAAACTCACAACTGAGTCCTGAAGAGTCTGATCTCTGTGGATTACATTTCTGGAAAACACAAAAATAAACGTGTAGTTAAATTTCCACACAATAATTTTTACATCTTTGTCCATATGAACAATGGTCATTCTTTGGTTAAAAAAATTCTCTGTTATGGAATTGTGTAATCGGCCTGGACACTAGGATTGACCTTTGAAATTTTTTTTATATAATTGATTCATTTTCTTTTAGTGCTTTTTCTAGATCAGGATCACAGGAAATCAGGAGCCATGGACATGAAAGGAACAGAATAACAGAAGAAAAAAAAATCCTTAAAAATATGTAGAAGGAAATTTAAAATCATATCCTTATAATGAGAGATCTTCCAAAACTCACGTGACTCGTATACTTTTACGTCTTTCCTCAATTGCTGGACAAGTAGCAAAATAATCCTCATCATTAACAACATTCTTATTAAAGAATAACTAAAACTGATATATAAACCTATAAGCTAGCCATATTTACAGTAATTAATAAGTATTGTTGTACAATCTAGGCTAAACTCTACTAAACTGTACCAGAAACACAATGAATTAAGTCCGGCTCTAGGATGGTCTCACAGTTTAAACACTTTGAGAATCTAACCATCATAGATGAGACTGAATTCTTATACCTAATCACAACCCAGAAGGTGTTATGAAGGCTGGAGAAATAAATAACAAACCTCACCTCAGTTACATTAGCAAACTAATCACCCAAAAATTTAAAAAATGAATAAAAAATATTGAGAACTGAGTAAAAACCAAGAAAACTAAGAAATGCTGTGCTAAATTGCACTAAAATACAACATCCTGTCTTTATTCTGTAAGATTCTAATCATTTCTTGAGTTCTTGTAACTAATCAAAATGTAGAAGGCAGGATTTTTTAACCTCACAAAAATTTGCTAACCAATTTGAAATAAGTCTCTTCATTTTTAAGCACTCTTGAGGGTAGTCTGAAGTCTCTCAAGCATCTGAGGTGGTAGAGATGCTGCCGGGCCTTTTTCACCACGGTGTTGATGTTTTCATGACAGGTCCTGCATGATGTGAACACAGGTATCTGAAGCTGTCCACTCTCTCCACTGGGCTCTCGTTGATGATAGGGGACTGGTAGTTCCTCTCGTGCTTTGTACTGAAGTCCACGATCAATTCCTTTGTCTTGCTGATGTTTAGAAGGAGATTGTTCCTCTGGCACCAGTTCTCCAGATTTCCATATCTCTTCCAGGTAGGCCGTCTCATCATTGTCCGAGATCAGGCCCATCACGACAGTGTCATCAGCAAATTTGATGACGGTGGTGGAATTGGTAGTGACCATGCAGTCATAAACGTTCCATGAGTACAGCAGAGGACTCAGAACACAACCCTGGGGGGTTCCAATGCTGAGAGTGGGGAGGCTGAGACATGACCACCCATTCTTACTGCCTGTGGTCTGCCAGTTAAACAAAATACAAAAACAAAGAAAAAGAGGTCGGAGCAGTCGTGATGGCAGTCGACCTCACTGGTGCCATCTTAGTAAAACTTCCTGGTCTCTTCCTCCAGACAAAGGGACCTTGATTTCCAAATGAAATAGAAAATTTACTTTCATCTGAAAAGAGGACTTTGGCCCACTGACCAACAGTCCAAATCCTTTTGGTCCTTAGTCCAGGTAAAACACCTCTGATGTTGTCTCAAGAGTTCAAGAGTGGCTAGACACAAGGAATGCGACAGTTATAGCCCATGTCCAAAGCACTGACTCCAGCTGCTGCTGCTGTTGAATCTCCCCCAAATCCTTGAATGGGCTTAGTTTCACAATCCATTTAAGGCTTCATTATATGCTTGCACACCTTTTACTATCACATTTTTTCCTTACATTTAAGTTTCCATTAATGTGCTGTGATACAGCACTCTGTAAACAGCCAGCTTTTTTAGCAATGACCTTTTGTGGCCGACTGAACCAGACTGAGAGACCATTTAAAGGCTCAGAAAACCTTTGCAGGTGTTTTGAGTTATTTAGCTGATTAGAGTGTGATGCCATGAGTCTTCAATATTGAACATTTTCACAATATTCTGAGATACTGAATTTTGGGTTTTGATTAGCTGTAAGCCATAATCATCAAAATTAAAAGACTATTATCAGTCTGTGTGTAGTGAATCTATATGCATGTAATATATGAGTTTCACTTTTTTAATTGAATTATGGAAATATATCAACTTTTCAATGATATTTTAATTTATTGAGATGCGCCTGTAAGTGGTTACTTGTTTTAAAAGACAGACTAAGATTTTGATCAAGTTACAGGCTTTTGCAGGTTATCCATTGTGTTGTGCTGTTTGTACTAATTGTTCTGAGAAGTGTACTTACAGTTTTGTAAATGTTCAGGACGATTCAAGAAATGTTCCAAAGTGAGAAAAACTGTATAATGGATATTACTGAATGTTATGACTTTGCATATTTTAACCTTTTACTGCAAAAGTGGTGCACAAGCAGCACTCAGTATCAGACTACGGATGAAGAAATTTATTCGCTATTTCACCGCGGAAGACCGGTGTTATGCGCTAAAATGCCCCCCCCTGCCACAGATTGCCCCCACTATTTAATCTCCGTCGAATATTATATTAGAACAGAAATTTCTAGGTTTATGATTTAGAAATTACAAATTAGACCAAATGGATTTGATTATAAAATAAGCATTATAAAATAATTACATGTATTATAGGGGGGAAAAAAATTATTATTTTTTATATACAAGATGTATTTTTGATATTGCTTATTTAATAATAAAAATCATTTTGTTAAATTTTTCATCATAAATATTTATTTAGTGCAAGCATTTTTGTATTACATGACAAATCCCTGTAAAATAAATGTGCCACAAAATAAACATTATATGAGAATTTGTATTCATGGACTCGACATCTGTCACGTGACAAGGGTTAATTATAATAGTTATATCATATTTGATAACAATAAACCTATGAATTTATGTTTTAATATAATATTTGATAGAGATTATGTAGGGGTGCAATCTGTGGCAGGGGGGGGCATTTTAACGCATAACACCGGTCATCCGCGGTGAAATAGCGAATATATTTCTTCATCCGTAGTCTGATACTGAGTGCTGCTTGTGCACCACTTTGCAGTAAAAGGTTAAAATATGCAAAGTCATAACATTCAGTAATATCCATTATACAGTTTTTCTCACTTTGGAACATTTCTTGAATCGTCCGTACACGCACTCATCAGTGTGTTCACCATCTCTTCATTTCTCAGAATGTC
Organism: Clarias magur; assembly: GCA_013621035.1. NCBI lineage: Eukaryota > Metazoa > Chordata > Actinopteri > Siluriformes > Clariidae > Clarias > Clarias magur. The sequence goes on along the minus strand of QNUK01000228.1, from coordinate 385,519 downwards.
AGCAACCAAGTTTCTCGCCAACTCACTCATCCTTTCTATAGATGGCGCTGTGTTTCGATGACGTCATGTTTCATTCAATATATTCAGACTTTTCATTCAATATATCAGTTTTCAATCCATATATTCAGAATTCATTCAATATATATATATTTCAATCAATATATTCGGAATCCATTCAATATTCTCACAGTTCATTCAATATATTCAGAATCTTCATTCAATATATATAGAGTTTCAATCCATATATTCAGAATTCATTCAATATATATATTTTTCAATCAATATATTCGGAATCCATTCAATATTCTCACAGTTCATTCAATATATTCAGAGTTTTCATTAAGTTCTCTCATGAATATTTTCCTAAATGGCATGCCATAATATATAAGCTTAAAATTAAATTTTCTATTTTATATTATTATTATTGTTATTTATTTATTACTCACTCACTCACTCATCATCTATACCGCTTAATCCTGTATTCCGGGTCACGGGGCGGCCTGGAGCCTATCCCAGGATACCTAGGGCACGAGGCGGGGTACACCCTGGACAGGGTGCCACTCCATTGCAGGGCACACACACATACACACACTCATACATTCATTCACACACTACGGGCAATCTGAGAACACCAATTAACCTAACCTACGTAAATGTCTTTGGACTGTGGGAGGAAACCAGAGTATATTTTTTATTTTTTATTTATTTTTTAAAATATATATAGATATATATATTTTATCTTTTACTTACATACTGTATCTTTTGTGCAGTAAAAGATAAAATAAATAAATAAATAAATATTTATTTTTTGGTCAATAAAATAAACTATACATGAATTGAGTCTCCTTTCACATTTAGTATACCATTTCAATTACTTCCAGGTCATTTAAGCTGTAAAATATGCGGATATCTGTCCTGCAGGTGCCTTTTTATATTAAATACCATTTGTTTAAACTATAATAGAAATATTTTAATTTTTACTTACTCGAAGTATCTCATCTCTTAGAGTGTTACATTCAGAGAAACAGATGATCTCCCTATTGTACAATTTCTATATAGTAATATTGACTAATATACAGTAGTAATACCCGAACAACACCTGTTTCAGGTTGTACCTGTATCCCACGCCTTACACATTTCCTACATCTGAGTTTTACACGAGTTTTATTTAAAATATATCTGCATTGTTCTTATATAAAGTCGTTAGTAATAAATAAATCACTCACCTTTAGTCACCGGCCCTGTTGTGTTAATATTAATATCTCAGTTTCCTGTTTAAAGATTGTGTTTTAATCTTCCACAAAATGGAGTCAAGGCTGAAACACTTTATGAAAAAGGATTCACTACATTCGGGTAGTCGACTCTTTGAATCAGTTCATAATCGCATGACTTCATTAGCTTTAGAACAGTAGGCTTTAAAATGTAAAGCATTATAATTTACAACAACTGTGATAAAAATCTTATAACTTATAACTAATATCTTATAACACAACTAACTGAGACACATATATTAAATTATATCAAAAGATTCCCAAACTACATAAAGTGCAGAAGTGAAAGTGTGTCTATGAGCACAGTTAAAACACTGAAAAACAGACCAGTACAAAGTTCATTTACAGTGCAAAGTCGACCAATAAAAAGTTCTATTTTTATTGGTGTAATATAAGTATAATAAATGTAATGAGTGTAAAGATGCTTGATAGTCAGAATTCAAATCAATAAAATAGTGTTTATTGCAGCCAATATACCAAAATCCTTGCTATGGAATGAAGTAGGCTGATCCTAACCTGACATGTGTCAGAATTCCTTCAATAAATCCCCAGAAACTAAGGTTTAGGACATTATTTTTTATTAGCTGGATACTTTAAGCTCATTCAATTTATCAAATTGTGTGACAGAGAATACACACAGTGTTTAGACAGTACTATTGGGCTGCTAATACAAGAGCATTAATATATTGGAAAACCTGCAGCCTAGTGGATCACACCCCTGATTCTCACTTTTGGATAAAACTAAAGGCTAATTCAGTTGGTAACTCTTTTTTGAGGTCCTTGCTGTTCGCCAAGCTGCATAAACCTAATACCTTCGTTAACAAGAAACTCTCAACCAGAGAATTCTCAACCAGATCAAGGAGATGAACATACCCGAGACCTCTGTAAGACCCTCTATTAGTTTTAATCACATTTCCAGGCCTGGAGCAGGAGAGGGTTAACTACCATCCAAGATTCTTACATGAATGGTACATTTGCTTACTTTGATCAGATTAAGAACAAATTCCAGCTTCCCAGTTCACATTTTTTTCATGATTTACAGACCAGACGTTTGAAATGACTGTAAGTAGAATAGTTTAAAACATACCAGTACAACCCTGACTCCAGACAATTGGTCTCAACATTTGTATCTGTTTCATCTATCATGTTAAATTAACTACTGATAATTTAAAAAGAGACCGGGAGTAGTGAGTTGAGCTTTGACCTGCCTGAACGTTTAACCAGAAAACTCTCTTGTTCCATTTATAATAAACATCATTTAATTCAGTTTAAAGTTGTGTGCAGACCTGTGCAGGTAAAACCAATGTCTTTTGGAAACTGGAATCAGTGAATTTTTGGATACAGATTGTGCCAGGGATTTAAAAGTTAAATTAAAGTAAAGAAATTCTAGACTAATTCTGTTCATGTTCATGTCAAAACTATCCTGAAAATTGTCATCCTGGTTATGTCACTGTGTTGCCTGCAGGAGAGAGGCAAGTGGAACATCATAAGCAGGTACACACAGCCACATAGTGTGTGTGTGTGTGTGTGTGTGTGTGTGTGTGTGTGTGTGTGTGTGTGTGTGTGTGTGTGTGTGTGTGTTAGTAGTCAGGAGAGACTGATGAACATTAGTTGTATCCTCTGGAGAGAGTTGTCCAATTAGACAGCTCCTGGTTTGCCAAACAGGTCCAGCTTACTTGCATACAGTTTACTTGGTCAGCCTGAAGCTCCCAGCTTCCACAAAAGTATCACCACAACACACACAACACAGACTCTGTGGTTATACTGACGTTCAGTTTTTGCCCCACAGAGGCTCCATTCTTCTTCTCTCTGTTCTGTCTGCATTTGATTAATATCACTTCTTAAGAGTACATTTCCTAACTGTAGTTCATGTGTCTGCAAAACTCTGAGTATATCATGCTGCAGGTTTTTAACAGTGTATATACTTACTTATCTTATGAGTACACATGCTTACTATTTTGGTTGATGTTGTAGACACACAATTAGATCCTCTCCCTTTTTCCAAGCAGTTGTTATTTTCTTTTGCCCTTCATTAGTATAAGTTTCTGAAAATGTGATAGGTTCACGATATTTTGGTTGGCAAACTGTTTCTCAACAACATGACTAGTTGATCCACTCATACCAGCAAAACACACATCACCTAGCTATCTGTAATGACAGTTCATCACTCGCATAATACAGTATTGCTTGTGACAGGCCTACAGTGGTCTCTTTTCACTGATGGAAAGTGCAGGAGTAAGGACATGGTGCTTAGACTAAGATTCTAGACTTAGATCAAGATCATTGTGCCTTAGGATGTAAAATGCTCTTTTAATGCTTTGTGGTCTGCTTTTGATGAGCAGTGGAGCTCTCAGCCAATCAGTGTCTTATGTGTATACAGTGGAGTTAAACAGTTTAGCATGTAAAGCAGGAACTGCAGCTGTTTCTGCTCTTCTGTTTCTGTTGGTGTTTCTGTTGCAATATAAAATGCCATTTGAGAAAAAGGACATACAGTACTGTATTTGTAAAACATTTGTTTAGTCAATGGGTACGATGGTACTATAGAAATAATAATGTATTAGAATTTGTTCATAAATATAAAAGTGCACTAAAGTTATAGAAATTTAAATTTATAATAAAAATCTGAAAGAGTGGTTCTGGGAGGTAATTTGTTTGGTAATTATGACACATAAACTAGCCACCACACCTGTAACCAAAAGCTAAATGATTGATTCAATCAATATTCAATCAGGCAATCAGTATGGAAAATGTTTTAGAAAACAAAAATGTTTTGAACTTAAACAGTTTTATATCCAATAATTCTCCATCTTCATTAACATTTTGATAACCTCAACAATGTGGAATTCATGACAACTAAAATTAATTTTCCTTGCTATATAATTGTCATTTTGACCATCACAGTTATAGAAGGGATTTATTTATAATCTCACTATCTGGTATCCAGTCTGGTTCATCACAGTGATTCTTTCTCGTGGAAGTTTTTGTGCCCACCTTCACGTCTGGCTCGATCATTAGGAATCAACTTATACATCTGTAAATATACTGCTCAAAAAAATAAAGGGAACACTTAGTCCCGGTTTGACTTGAACTTGCATACACATATGTGAGGCGTTCAAGTCCAACTGGATTGTTTGAGCAGTATATATTGCATTCTTTCACAGTTTAAATTTACATTTCAGATTTAAAAATTTGTAAAGCTGCATTGTGACATTATCGATTGTTAAAAACACAAACTGGGTTGAAACATACCTGTTCTTCTACACCTAGGTGACCTGTGAATTATAAAGTAAATAAAGAGTTAATGTATTATAGCTAAAACTCAATTTGGTGCATGAGTTTAATTATAAAAGTATGGGTGTTTATTTACTTTTTGCATGTCTGTGTATTTAAACCAGGATAATTCACAAGGTTTCTTTACAAATCATTCCTATTGTAACTCTAAATGAGAAATTTTGGCATCATGCGCACATTTTCCACATATTAATACATTTTAATCAGATGCTTGATTTTACAGTCACACCATGTCGGACCTGTTTCATCCACAAGAGGGCGCTGGTGTGTCTGCAGTCCCGATGCGCGCGCAAGTTCAGTTGTACTTGCTGTACATCGAGCTGGTCAATGCAAATACAACTCCAATCATCTCACACTCAGTTTTTATGTCCTCACTGTGCTTAGTAGGTTTCTTCCAGGTACTCCAGTTTCCTCCAACAGTCCAAAAACATCCAACAGTTCCTGTTGGAATTTCCAAATTACATGTAGTGTATGACTGGGTGGGCGGCACAGTGGCTTAGCAGTTAGCACTATTGCCTTGCACCTCCAGTGTCTCGGTTTGATTCTCGCCTTAAATCTGTGTTCATGGAGTTTGCATGTTCTCTCCCTCAGTCCAAAGACATTAGGCTAATTGGTGTTTCCAGATTGCCTGTAGTGTGTGAATGCATGTGTAACTGTGTATGTGTGTGTGCCCTGCGATGCATTGGCACACCATCCAGGGTGCACCCACCTCTTCCCGCAAATCTCCTGTGATAGGCTGCAGCCCCCCATGACCTTGTATACAGGATAAAGCGGTATAGACGATGAGTGAGAGAATATGACTGGGTGTGTAAGTTTGTGTCTGCTTATGCTTCTGTTTATACCCACCTTGTGCCCAAGAGGCTCCATGACTCCAGCAACCCTATACAGCATAATGATAAAAAAGATCGAGATTTATTTGGTAGCTCTCAGAGACCAGCGGCAATAATAAACATAAGAATAAACACAAGAATAAACACAAGGTAATTGCACTAAAATGCAATAAATATAAAACAATATATATAATACAATGTATGTGAAATGGGACCTGGATCTTGGTACAAACAGTAAAGTGCAAAGTTCTTGCACAAGTTCTACTAATAGCTGGAATAACAGTCCTGGCGTAAAGTGTTTGGTGCAAAAGTGTCTTGTGCATTAGCAGCAGCATGGAGAAATCAAACAGATGAGTTTGTTATAACCAGCTTCAGTTTTCAAAAACCATGTCCAAAACCATCCTGTTTCATATTTGGATTACTCTGAAAAAGTTTAGCAAATTTAGATTTAAGTTGATGCTCAGGTGGTGAGAAATCGTCATCCAGAGAGAGAGAGAGATAGATTGTCTCAGCCTCCCATGATTATTAAGATGATTCATGTGAATGAGAGTACAGTGAAACCTTGGATTACGAGCATAATTCATGCCTCCTAAAAACCTTCTCCCTCCCCCACCTAAGTTTCACAATTAACATACACAATGCAAACTCTATTTTAACGAGAAAAAAAATCTCTCTAATGATACTCGCGTCAGCATACTAATGGAATCACTGCTTTAAAGTAAAAAATTTAAAATAACAAATGAACCAGCACCTTACCTTTGAGAAGAATCGCGACAGAGCTGAGTTTTCTGTGTAAATAAAGCGTGTGTGTGCAGCCGGGGAGATCGTGTGTATGTGTGTCGGTGTCAAATTACGTGCGCGCACACAGAAGAGAGAGGGAGATGTTGATTATACCAGTAAGAGACGAGCACTAAGACGCAGCAGGGGAGACGATTACCCATAATTGGTTCAGTTGTGATCACTTGCCGCTCGGTGTCAAAATAAGAGGTTCATACGTGATACATGATCTAATACTAATACTAATAACTAATACTTGCTTGGTTTCCAATTAAAAATTAATTAAAAATCTTTGCTCGGTTTGCGGAACACTCCTAAACCACGTTACTCACAATCCAAGGTTCCACTGTATTGAGATCTGTATGGGATCCAGGACACACAGACCTGACCAATCACGAGGCAGATGATCATGTGCAGTGCCACCACAGATCCACCACCAGTCTACAAGCATCTGGGTGTCTTTCTCATTAGGAGTCGTAAATTAACAGTTATATTTGGCAGGTGGTGGGAAGCAGATACAGTTCCTACATATGCAGGGAATATAAATTGTCTGGCAAACATATTCTGGTAAATTGCCTACAAATTTCATGCCATTTCTCTGAAAACATAAAGGAAAAATTATCATGAGTTTTAAAGTCACTACAGAAACAGTCGTGGAATAAATAAGAGGAAGAGTGACAGTGTAACTCGCCTGGAAAGAAACACAGACATCCTCACAGTGAGAACCATTAGAGCAGGTTTACATACGACTATTATTAGTTAAATATGGACCACGAGTATAACCTGTACGATCAACAATACGACTGTCTATAGAAAACAAAGGACCTGGCTTGGCATAAGAAGCAGCACAAACCGTGTAGTTAGTGGACTTTGGAAGCGGTTTATGTCTAAATGGATGTTGGGCTGAGTGAGGTAGAGACGTACAAACAAAGCACTCATTATTGACATGAGTTTGTACAACAATATAAGTCGCGTATTGCCAAAATGAATTATCAGGGATGCTGGATATTGATAGGGAGAAAACTGTCGCACTCAACATAGCAAGAGATATTAATGTGAAGAAACAGGGATAAGTGACTTAATCCTGACTCTCTTCTCTATAACTTTTCTATCTATTTTCTTATCATCATCTTTGCTGACTTTACTAATCATGAACTCCAGTTAGAAATGAAATTAACAGTATGTACTGCAAGTAATCAGGCGTTGGCACAAAAATGAAATTTTAATCAAATGTGGAAAAAAATCAAGCTAATACCAAGTTGAACCTATATGTGTATGTGAAGGTGAGAGGTGACGAGAGTCCCCTTTTGCGGTGTCTTCAGGACGTGTGTTGCTCCACGAGCCCCTCGGTGGAGATCTTGTGAGGTAGTGGTGATTATTTCAGGCAGTCAGAGACGTCTGTGGTGCTTCTTCACACGGCTGCCGTGAATCCACTGTGTGTGTGAGTCTGTGAGAACAGCTGTGTGAGTCTCTGTGATTACAGTTGTGTGTTTACTGGAGGCAGCGACTCCCACTTTCCTGGGATTTAAACTTTTCACCTGCACTGTATCACCTGGGATGAAAGAGTGAGTGATCGTGTCTGTAGGCAGAGGGAGAGACGCAGAGACATTACCATCAACACTGTTCAGTTTTTCACTGAGTGTTTGTGTATAATCACCCACAATCACGTCCAGATCACCTGTAAGAGAAACACCGGGGTCACCTTTTACCCAGAGGAAGGGGGACGCTCGTCCCATTATAATCTCAAAGGGTGAGAGTTTGGTTGTAGAATTGGTTGTCGTTCAAATTTCACAAATCACAGACGGTAACAGATCAACACAGTTTTACCTTTATACATCATGACTTTGGTCAGTCTGTCTCTGATCGTTCTGTTCATCCTTTCTACCACACCAGAACTTTGGGGATGTGAACTTTACAATCAATGCTTAAAAATGTCCACAAATTCTGTGTCACTTTGGAGATGAAAGGAGTGACATTATCACTGTCAATAGATGTTGGAATAATTTATCTAGTAATAATTATTACCCAAAACCTCTTCAGAGTCACCAGATGCATGACCTTTGACCTTCACTATAGACAATTGTGAGGGGAGCAAACTAGCCTGTAAAAGATGAGAGAGAAGATTATCATGTGAAATGGGCTTTCTATCAGCTGATTTAAAACCTTGCGTAGCCCAAATCTTCCCAGAATCGTGTGTGACACCATAAACATAACGCGAATCAGTAAAGATAGTAACAGGTTGATTTTTAAACAGGAGACATGCAGGAGTAAGAGCGCTAAGTTCAGCAGCTTTAGCTGAAAGAAAAGGCAGCAAATAATCTTCTTATACAATATTGTTCAGTTTACAGATAGAATAGACGCAGTAGGTCACATTATCATTAGGACTAGAACAAGAGACATCAGCATAAATGTGTGTGACATGCTGTAAAGGAGGAGAAGACGAGTCAGAGCGACTGCAGAGGTAGTGGTGATCTCATGTACACAGTCATGATCAGTCCAGTCTGGTTGGGTCTGATCAGGGACACAGAGTGACATAAGACGGTGTAAGAGGACAGCTGGAGTGTTAACACCTTTAAGAACAGATGCAGGAGGAGACAGGAAGACAGCAGCATGAAGATTTAACACCTTAATATCAGATCTATGAGGAAGAGAGTAGAATATATACAGTATATATAATTCTCTTACAGCCTGTACATCGAGCTGCACACAACCAACCTGTCTATGCTGTGTACTTGAGCAAGACCCTTAATCCTCAACTGCTCAGATGTATAATGAGATAAATGAAAGTCGCTCTGGATGAGGACGTGCGGCAAATGAAATAAATGTAAATGTAAACCTGTTGGCTCAGTGCCAAACTGATGAGATAAACTTGAATGTAATAAATGAAATCTGAATGTTATTGTTGGAATTTGTGTCACAACATTTAAAACTGAATTTCATACTTACATTTCAAACAAAGGACTTGAAACTGACAAAATTTGAAAATGTAAAAAGTTTACAGTTTAAAGACATTTGTTTGAATTTTAACTGAATTCCATAAAAATTCAGCTTCGATTCCAGGTAAACATTTAATTTTTATGATCGTGCGATACAAGTGCAAAGTAACGTTCAAATTCAGATTTTTTGTGTTTCATTTCTAAATTCTCCACAACAATCTCCACAACTCCTTTTAGAGTTCATTACTCAATGAAAATAGTGTAACAGTAATTTAACGTGAGATAATTGAAGCTTAATGACCTCTGATGTTGTCGTCTATAAGCTCATTAAAGGTTCACCACACGTCTTTACTCTCCAGGTACAAATACACACTAAAGGTAGAAATGATGTTCCACCTGAGCAGCGAGACAGAGTGGCCTTATACTCTGAGCCTGTGGAGAAAATCACATTCTGCTGTTTTGTAACTAAATTGTGCATTTTGTCAAAACTTCAAGGCCACAAATGAAGTATATGGAGATCACAAATGATGTCACTGTCGGTTTGTTTTGTAACAGCCTACAAAGGTCTGAGCCAAAGAAAACAGCTTACAGTTTTTTTTTGGATTGCTTAAGCACGATTTTCAAAACAGGACCCGTGTTCTCAAAACACAACACACAATTAGCACAACCACACACCCAATTAGCAAAAACGCTACAGATCTTTTGCATAATTAAACACACTTGTAAAAACTATACACTTATGTCTACAAACCGCACTTTTTTACCATAAGACACACACGTTTCACATTTACTATACTCTGTTTGCACGAGTTACACTCTGCTGTGATAAACCTAAAACACTTTTAGCACTTCTACTTCCCTATGATTAGAGTAAGCTACCGTCAACAAAGTACAAATATAAAGTAAATCCACCAAACTCTACACAAGACCAATGTTGCACACTGAAGAAACTCATTTATTTCTCAACACGCCCAAAATGTTGACATGGAGAGTCATAGTACTGTAACAACATGTCACTTTACATATTGTACTGTAAGTTTACTGTTACAAAAAACAAAACAAAACACTAGATATTGTCTCTTCGCCTAGCTGGATCTGGCCAGAGAATTTCATCAACATCGCAGGCAAGACACCTTGGAAAGAAACGTGTTGAATGACAAATCCATCCTTGTATTGCTGCTACCTCTATCTGGTCACAGGCCTCCTCCATGGCTTGGATGAGCGGTACCTCAGCCTGGAGACGGAGATCGTATACCATCCACCGCCATGCTGAGAAAAACTTTTCTGTAGGGTTGAGGAATGGAGAGTATGGATGGTGAAATGTGGATGTTGCTGAAACCAGTTCTGAACCAGAGCAGAGCGGTGGAAAGACACATTGTCCCAGACAACAATGTATTGCATATGATTTGATTTGCTGCTGTTATGTTGTGCAATTGGTCCAAGAATGTAAGTATGAGTGCTGTGTTGTAAGGACTCATATGGGCCTGGCGGTGTAGGACCCCATTCTGTGTAATGGCTGCACAGAGTGTTAGATTTCCACCACGTTGCCATGGGACACTGACTATAGTCCTGTGGCCAATGACGTTTCTTCCCCTCCTTCGTGTTCTCGTCAGGTTGAACCCAGCCTCATCTACGTAAATGAACTCATGCTGGATCTTCTCTCCATCCATTCGTAAAACTACCTGAAGAACAGTGTCAGGCAAAATTGTGTAGTTGAGTGTAGATCTAGTCTACATATTACAGTACAGTAAAAGATTATGAGACAGTATGCAAGATCACGCGGCTAAAGTGAATTCATACAGTACCTCTGCATAATCATGCCGCAGTCAAACCAAACACACCATTCAACACAATTAACACTGTCAGACTCTTCCAGTAGAACTCAGGAGGCTGAATTAGATTAGATGAAATCAGACACTGTGTGTAAACATTTGCATTAATTATCTGCTTTTCTGACTCTATGATCATTTGCTAAAGTTCATAATCATTCATGTATTGCTTCATATTTATGAGTGACATGTTATATTTGGGGCGGCACGGTGGATTAGTGGTTAGCACTGTCGCATTACACCTTCAGGTTCCAGGTTTGATTCCCGCTTCATGTCTGTGTGCATGGAGTTTGCATGTTCTCTCTGTGCTTGGTGGGTTTCCTCAGACAGTCCAAAGACATGCAGATTTGGCTCACTGTCCCTAAATTGGCTGTAGCGTGTGTGTGTGTGTGTGTCTGTGTCTGTGTGCCCTGCGATGGATGGATTAGGGTGTAGCTTAAGGTCAAAGGTCACATATGAAAGGGTCATTAAGAGTTGTCTCCTAACTGACATTCTAGGTGTTTAAAAATCTTATGTGACACACACGCCAGTAAACACATTAATTACTTTGTTTACCGCCCACCAGACAGAAACACACACGCACACAATACATTTAAAAAATGATCTTTAAACATAATACAATATTAAAATAAACCATCTGTTAGAAGTTAATTAAAAACAAATAAATAATTTCACCCTGTTCGCTTGTTCCTGTTTGTTTCCTTTCATAATTCACTTGAAACATAACGATTTCACAAAATCCACTTTTTAGTAAAAGTGAAAAGACAAAGCACAAGAACCCCCAAAACACCTCAGATCACACACACACACACACACACACTCACACACACACACACACACACACGCAGGTCTAATCTCGAGTTCAGGCCCAAGTGAAGGAGGTCTTTACACAAGAGGCAGAGGGAAAGTTCATGACCTGAAACCAGGAGACTATGTGGTGGTGAAGGACCTCAGGAGAAAGAAGCGGAAGATCAGGAGGTGATTGGGACGTTCCAGGTGCTCCTCGTGACACAGACAGCAGTCAAGGTAGCAGAAAGTGTGAAGTGGATCCACACCAGCCCCTGCAAACGTGTTCCAGAACCTGTGAACCTGGGAGAAGAGAACACAGAGGTGCTAACCCCTCCTGCTAGCAACAACACACCCACGTCCACACGCAAAGTGGATGAACGAGCTGTAGTGATATGAACGACACAGAACCACAACTCTCCTGTTAACTTCACTGTCTGTTACAAGAAGAAGTGGCGTTACATCTAATGTGAGATTTTTACATAGAAAATGTCAGCAAAGTAAATTACATTTAACTAATGATTTATTTTTTAAGTGTATTGTCACAATATTTTGTTTTTAGACATAAAATATCTTTAAAAAACTGTTACAAACATATTGCTACATAATTCATGTTACATATGAAAGTAATTGTAAACATAAAAGAAGACATATAGCATTATTTATATATTTTATTATATAGCATTGTATTTGATTAAATTATAGACACTATAAGCGCTTAAATACAACGTCATTTTAATTGTGAGGCAACAAAACAGCAATAAAAAAGCATGCATAAGAAAAAGAAAACATTATAATAAAAAAATAATAATACGAATCATGAACACAGAATAATCACATGACCCATCAAACCTTCTTCATACAAACAGTTCATTTTGGTCCATGAATGTGTTTGTACAAGCAGCGACCACAACACGGCTGATGTTTCATATATTTCATAACAGAACTGTCAGATTTGTCAGATTTGGTGTCACTCCACTTGTCTGTGTTCACTCAGTCTGTGATTCACTGTGCACGATGAACACACACTTCTCACGTCTCTGAGTCTGTTTCATGTGTTATAACTAAATGAATGATGTGTTTATGAGCATGTTCTCTATCACCAACATGGAAATGCAGGAACACCGAAGTCTTCATCACACAAAGATGTTCATCACAGCCTGAATATAAAAGAGAAATGTGTATTAATAACCATAAACTGGACTGTGTTACTTCATGATCAACAGCATGTAATCATCTCTCCTTCAAGGGAAACATCATCATCTCCTGTTTATAATTAATCATTCAACATTTCTTCATTCTTAGTAACATCTGTGTTATAACAGGAACATGAGCAGATATTTACTCATCACATCACTGCTCTTATCCAATCACAGGCTTTTTAAATAATCAACACTACTGAATCATTTAGCTCTTGTTCTACATTTATATTTAAGTGCAGACTTTAAGAACAAGCTGAGGTGAATTTTACAGGAATGACAGAAGACACGGTGTGGAGGTCGGGTGCTGGAAGAAGTGCAGAGTGAGGAAAGTGGCTGCTTATATACTATATTTGTAGCATAAAAGATCATTTTAATTATATTTTATGCGTGTTAAGAAGAAAGTGTGCTGATAATCAGAAACAGTGAAAAGCAGAGATCATCTTGTTGAGACAAAAGCAGCAGTATGAAGTCAGAGATAGCAGGGTGTCACAAGGAGACGAGGTGTTCATTTACAATCACTCTCATGCACTCATTTGTGACATTTTGTAGACTCTGACTGACTCCCTGTCTTCTGCCTTCACATGGATTTAAACATTTAACATTTAAATAAAAGTCATAACACTTTTATCTTGATTATCATATATTTATTGGGACTAAATAGAAATATACAAACTAATGATTAATTACTTAAATAATTAGTCTTTTATTTTTTCAACAATAAAATAAAAAGTTCATTACTCACCTCAGTGTCTGCAGTTTGTAATGTTCATCATCCTTAAGAGCAGAGAGCAGCTTCTTTCCTGAGTCTCCAATATTATTCAAGAACAGATGCAGTTCTCTCAGGTGTGAGGGGTTTGATCTCAGAGCTGAAGTCAGAGCAGCACAGCCTTCATCTGAGACACCACAATCCCACAACCTGTAGAGAGACACAATGACACACTCTTCATCACCAGATCATACACAGGAGTACAGAAGATGAAGGAAAGAATAATATTCATGTCGTGTGTAAACCAGATTACTTGCTGATCATTTATTGTTAAATAGATATTCCTGAATTATAAATCTAATGGAGAGTAAAAATGTCTACAAATTGGATCCATCAGGTTCTACAGGTTTAAAAGTGAAATTCACAGTAAATAAAAATTCTACAGAAAAACTAAAATAAAGATAAAGATATTTCAGAAAGAATCATCCAAAAAAAGTGTGATAGTAAATCTGATTACATATTCTGCTTAATTTAATAAAATCTGTGAGATTAACAGTCGTCAGTTTTACACATTATTTTGTCCTCGTCTCAGAAGCAGGTGTAAATTAGCACAGTGTTGTTGTAGCGGTTGCCAGATCACCGGTTTTCAGATGCGTCTCTCTATGACTTACATGTTAATCACTTTTGTTCTTTTGATGTAACATAATGAACACTGTATTATAAAAACACAGAGAAATTGTACATGAATGATGGACTATATTTAATTAAGCTTGGCACATTGACTAGCTATATCTGAAGCACAGGTAGATTAGTCAGACTTGAAGTCTTTTACTCTTTCCTAGTCAAGTGTGGAGAGAGATGTATGGCTTCGAGGTCTGGGAGACTGGTTTTGAATTGACTCTATTGATAAGAGACCATAAGGACTGGACATGGCCTGCTGAAGTCTTAAGGAGGTTTGGAGTTCAGGGCTCAGTCTATATAGATGAACAGTCTATTCACAGAGAGGAAGTTCATTATCAGTTCAGATGAATATACATACAAACAGCTCTTGTCCACTTCAACTCTTTTGTCTACACTGATAATGTAAATGCATTTCCTCTCGTCTGTCTGTCTCCGGGTCTCTCTATGACTGACATGTTAATGACTGGTTCTTTTGCGGTTCGGGACACAGCACCTGGACAAATGTTTAAATGTTCTCTCTTTACTGAGAATAAACAGAGATCTTCAGACATCATGCTTGTGTCTGTGTGTGTTGTCTCTCCTGGCGGTTCAGGCCGGTGAGAGTATCGAGTATCATTGTCGCAAAGCAGCTTTACAGGATCAAAAGAAAATTATGGAAATGTTGTACGAAATGTGAGAAAAAAATGTGTATCAGTCAAAATGATCAGGTTGTAATAAACATGATTAAGAGAAAATCGCACGCATGCAGCACAATCTCACTTTATATTCTGAATGTCATGTCTCTCCTAGAAGAATCGGACGCAGAAGCAGATTCCATTATGAGAAATGTTTATTCTTTCTTATTAACTCAAGTTCACTGTTCCCCTGGTTTTCCCAGTTTCTTAAACACCTCCCCAGACTGGGTCTGCAGGTGGGCAAACAAAAGGAAACTAAAAAACATATAACAAAAAGGGGTCGTAAACCCTAAAGTCCTTGTGGCTGGCGATGACCTGACCACCTTAAACATGCCACACCTGCAGACACTGCTCAGTCCTGGGGGGGGGGGACAAGATAGGAGATACAGTCCATTAAAAAAACATGCAGACACAGGGACAACACACAACATGCACAACCGTGAACAGGCGAAGCTCTACGGGTTCGACTGGAATATATAGTCAGACACAGGGGAATCACAGGTGCTCATTATTTAGTGCTTAAGTACAAGCAGTACACACATAGACACACTAGGTGGGGACAAAGCGTCAACTCAGTATCCGGGGAACTAGATCTTATTCCCCTGAGCCGCAGAGGTACAGGTGTTACACTGAAATAATATTTTAAAATTTCCTTTCTTCTCTCCTTCTTTTGTATCAATATTATTTCCACTTTGACTGCACTTTCTACCTCAATTATTATTATTATTAAAATTTTTGCTTTTGGCTTTACTTCTTCAGTAATTTTCATCTCTAATGTAACTTCATGTTTGACTGCACAGTTAAATGTGTGTATATATTTTTAATCTGTTTATTTCTGTTATTATTTTGTGACTTGATTCTGAGCTTCAGCAGTACGGGTGTGTGCAGAAGACGTCATACATTACACATAATACTGTGTGTGTTTTGTAGGATTCTGTCTTAATCTAGTGTGTTATCCCTTTAATGTTCTTGTGAATATAAATAGTGATGCAGTGTTTGTGTTTGATTAAACTCAATGCAGATATTGTAATTTTCTCTGTCCTCCTAGAATATATAGAACCTGAGCCATGCAGGGTGAGGTGTGTGTGTGTGTGTGTGTGTGTGTGTGTGTGTGTGTGTGTGTGTGTGTGTGTGTGTGTGTGTGTGTGTGTGTGTGTGTGTCTGTGTGTGTGTGTGAGTGTGCGTGTGTGTGTGTCTCTTCTGGTTTGGGGTCAGCTGGTATCATATCGAGGTGTAACAGACGCAAAAGCAATAATTCTTCTTCTTCTAACTCGTATTAAACTTAAGAATTTGGAGGCTCGTTTTAAACCTTATATAACATCACACAACACGTCATTTAAACATTTCACTGCATATCAGACTGTTTATGGTGAGAAATAAGATTTGAATTTGATTCACGTGTCGGTGACATTGTTGGTGGATGAGGCGTCTCTGTGTGTTAGAATTGTTGAGAAGCTTGATGTCGCTATGTCAGGATGAAACTTCTGCATCAAAAACACTGCCATAGCAGGTCACATGATCATTTATACAACCTAAACAATCCTTTCACTACATATTCCACATGTTTACAGTTCTGTTTGTTTTGATGGCTAATAGTCCAGTTCAAAAGCAGAGTGTCACTTTACCTTAGCAAGTACGACTGTGTTCTCACAGATCACCGGTTTGTGGATCAGTAGATCTTACACACAGACACTGCAGAACTGTTCATGAACTTCCAGTGACTTGTAGTTTTTAAACTCTTGTAAAGTGGAAGCATTTATTAAAAAAAAAAAAGTAAAGCATCGCTAAACCTCTGTAGGTTATGTACAGGAAAAAGAAATGAGTCGTTACATTTGAGTCTTTGGTCCGAGTCGTTCGTTCTTTTGTCACGTGACTCCCATAGACGCCTTGCAGTGCAATAGATTCAAAAGAACGAACGACTCAGACTAGAAGACATGATGGTGAGCTGCTCATTCTGTTTATAATACATCCTTAGCTGCATTGTAATATTTTCATTACTGGAACTCTAGCCAGAATGTGTGTATGTAGACGTGTTGGGGGTCTGTTTATTGAAAATGTAACATTTTATTTCATTTCTGGTCAAAAGAACAAAATGAACTAAATGACTCAAAAAAAGATTTGTTCATTCTGATGAACGAGATTCAAAGAACCGACTCACTAAAATGATTCAAACTTCCCATCACTAGCAGGTAAAGTAGAAAATATACTAGGGAGAAATTACCTGGAAAATTTATAATAAACAAATTGAGCTGGTTTAGCAGATAAAATCTAATACAGTGTTTTTTATCTTCTTCTGTGCCGTTACATGCAATGTCTGATGTTCCAGTCCAGTAATGCATCAATAAGCCTCCAAAAAAACCTCAAAGAAGAAGCAGCTGTCTGCGTGGTGTGTTATAACAGAACTCACAAAGCTGAAGTGGTTACACACAGATGTCCAGCTGTGTTTTTCAACCAGATGTTCAATGTGCATCCTACACATCCTAGTGTACAGATTATATTATACATTTGTAAGCTGCTCTTTCATGACCAGTGGTTATTTGTAATTGTTTTGTTTTGCTTTCTGTGAAACAAATTACTGCTTCCTGAAGAATACAGAAAAAACACTCCACTGTTGAAGTCCATGAAATAAATACATGATTCTTTACCTTTATTTAGCTTTAGTCTCAGCTAAAAGGCCTAATAGCATGGGATTAGTATTACCTGGGGACCTCGTGTGATTTACAAATTACCCCACACATCTGCGTTTCGTGTGGTGCGTTTGTACAGGATGCGCGACGCCTGCGATTTTACTCACATTTACTTACTTATCTCCCAGATATGATGTTTTTCATACGAATAAATATTTTTTATTATATTACATACTATTTAAATTTATACTACATATTACAAATAATATTACATTTCATACAAATAAAGCCCTATTCACAATTTTATTACTTATTGTATGTTGTATAGTCATATGATCCAGAACCTAAAATACTTTCACTCCATCGCAGCCTCCATTCTGCGCAGAAGATAGAAAGGGAGAAAGGACACAAAAATCTTGAAAAGAATTATATACGACCGACAAATCCTGGCCAAATCACAGACATGCTGATTCATACTGCACTAATATCTTTACTTTACAAATTACAGACATGGCCAATGCGCACGAGATTAAGATCACAGTTTTCTGATATTCTGTGAACTTTCCTATGCCCTTTCATACAAAACTGCTGCATCAGAAACAATGCCATAGCAGGTCACATGACCATTTAAGAAGCAAAATTACAAATAACGTCTTTTTTTTTGTGGTTGAAAAGGCATGATGATTATAAGCAGCATCACATCAGGCCAACCTGTCAGTAATACAGTCTCTCCTTTAACGACCTGCAGCTAAAACCTCTGCTCTGATAAAGCTCCCATCACCCACCACTCTGCCTGGGCTACGACTCTAAAAACAATCTAAACAATCATTTCACTACATACATAGTTAATAGTCCAGTTCGAAAGCAGAGTGTCACTTTACCTTAGCAAGTACGACTGTGCTCTCACATTTCAGTGGTTTGTGGATCAGTAGATCTTACACACAGACACTGCAGAATTGTTCATGAACTTCCAGTGACTTGTAGTTTTACCATTTGTTAGTTTTTCTTGTAAATTGTGAGAACTTATTTAAAAAAATGTAGGAGTCTTTCAAGGAAGACGTGTCACCTGCCCACTGAACGTGCTACGTCTAAAAATGAATTAGCTAGCGCACATCTATACTTCCTAATAAAGGATCTGTGAAGGTTTCGTCAAATTGTTAAATGGTTTAGGAGGAGTTACAGATAGAAGAAAAGTGTGATGATGCTGGATACTGAACTGATGGGACGATGGATAGTGAACCCTATGTGTCTCGCATGCGTCTCAGTCAGGACACACAACCAGGTAATTAAAACATCAGGGTGTGTGAGAAGGGGTTGATTTCAACAAGTTCCTCAAAATATCTCTGCTTGGCACTGACATTTAACTTCTCCCAGTAAGGTCCCTTTTATTTAAGTTTACTCTTCTTCATCTCGAAAGAAAACACCATGTCACAAATCTAAGAACAATAACAAGCCGCTCTCAACTCTGTGTCACTCTCAACACATCTGTGTCAGAAATCACCATGGCAACCGATCAGCATTAAAACCAAAGATGGCAGTGACTACATAGATTATCCTGTTCTCAACTTCAGCTCTGTGTTACTGTACGAGTGTATTTGAGTCAGTGAGTTTATTTACAGATATTCTTTATTTATGACAAAATGTGAAATAATACAAGACTATTTAAGAGGTCAGTGAAAGAACTATTAAGAAAGACTGCATGGTTTTAATACTGCTTCTATGATACAGATCTGGCAACCGTGTTTATAGCAGCTAGATGGAGACGAATGTTCACTGACAAAATAAACATTATTTCAGATTTAAGACCAATAAAATGTTTCTCATTTGCATTTCCCTGCTGCTTTTAAACCCTACAGCTCACACACAGTGCATTTAGTTTGTGTCCCAGGTGCAGTTTGTGTGATTAGTTACAGTGTTTTAGTAAATTTCACAGTCATTTCAGACACACTGCAGTCACATCAAGTCATGTTTTGCTCTGCAGCTTCTCACATACGTACATCTGACCCAAAGACTCTGTGACAAATCATCAGTGTGCAGTGAAAAGAAACAATCTTCCTCCTCAGGACATTGATGATGAACCTAAAACTTCTGCTTCAGTCTCACTATTAGAGAATGTGTCTTACTGAGGAGCAGGTCATGTGACTCTCAGAGAGATGATCTTACCTCAGTGTCTCCAGTTTACAGTGAGGATTCTCCAGTACAGCACAGAGACTCTTCACTCCTGAGTCTCCTACTTTATTATAGGACAGATCCAGGTCTCTCAGGTGTGAGGGGTTTGATCTCAGAGCTGAAGTCAGAGCAGCACAGCCTTCATCTGAGACACCACAATTATACAACCTGTAGAGAGACACAATGACACACTCTTCATCACCAGATTTTAATCTTCATTTAAGACTTATTTTAAAGCTGATGTGTTTGTAAAATTATGTTATTATTCAGAATGACATCACCTGTTTATTCTAAGTAACAATGTAATTAAAAATGATCAGACTGAGTCTTATATTGTGTTTCTCTCAGCAGATGTGTGTATATTTACAGTATATTGCTGCACGATCAAAACAGTAAAAATATAAGCATGACGAAAATCAAAACTCTTTAACTAAAAGAAATGACGAGAAAAATACATCAATATACATAAATCTTTTATATTTACACAGGATTAATACGTCTCCTGGGTTAGACTCCAAGCCCCCTGTGACCCTGTGCACAGGATAAGGAGTGTAGAAGATGAAGGAAAGAATAATATTCATGTCTTGTGTAAACCAGATTACTTTCTGATCATTTATTGTTAAATAGATATTCCTGAATTATAAATCTAATGGAGAGTAAAAATGTCTACAAATTGGATCCATCAGGTTCTACAGGTTTAAAAGTGAAATTCACAGTAATTAAAAATTCTACAGAAAGAATAAAGGCAAAGAGTCGAATGTGCTGAGGGATTTGTTCATTTTAGAAAGGAAATATTTTAATCTAAAATGCCTTTGGTTTGACCATTCCTGTTAATTTCATAATAAGGTTTGATGACAAATTTACCATCTCATTTTTATTCCTAAAATGTGTGACATAGCTGCCAACTTTTCAGAAAAGCTTGAAGTGAGATTTCAAAAATAAGGACATGGTTTAGCGCGCACGCGACGCCCCATTACACACACACACACACACACACACACACACACACACACACACACACACACCATTACCCTGCACGTCTCAGGCTCTATTAGGACAGAGAACATGACAATATCTGCATTGTGTTTATATTCACAGCAACATTAAAAGAATACCTCACTGGATAAAGAGAGAATCCTACAGAACACACACAATATTATGTGTAATGTATGACGTCTCCTGCAAAAACTCATACTGCCGAAGCTCAGAATCAAATCAACAGAAATAAACAGATTAAAAATATACACACACATTTAAGTGCTAGGGATTAAAAACTAATGAAGAAGCAAAGCACAAAACAAATGTGGTAATAATAATAATAAAAATAAATGGAGAAAGTGCAGTCAAAGGAGAATCATTATTCATACAAAAGAAGTGGAGAAGAAAAGAAAATGAAAAATAATGATCCTGAATATAAAGTGGGATTGTGCTGCAGGTATGATGGTAAATCTCTCTCTCTCTCTCACACACACACACACAAACACACACACACAAACACACACATACATACACACACACACACACACACACACACACACACACACACACACACACACACACACACACACACACACACGCGCGCGGGAGCATGTGATTTCCTCTTCATCATGTTTATTAGCTTTTGAGTGTCTTATGAATATTAAAAGTGCCACATGATTAAACTCAATACAAATATGTTAATGTGACTGTAAATACTGACTGTATTTCCCTCTTGTGATAAAACTATATCACTCCTCACACTGTTTTACAGCAGGCGTATCTGCAGCTTCTGCGTGTGATTGATGTCTTCACGAGCTGGAAATGTTTGTTAATTACAATCGGATTACGCAAATAATGAAATTATATTGTAGCAACACAGAAAACACATGTACATAAATGGGTGACACATTAAACCATTAAAATATAAAATGTGTAATTTTGTTATGTAAAAAAGCATCAAAATATGGACAATACTGCTCTCTAACTTGCACAATGCGTCATTTCAACATGAGACATTATTTTTCTATTTTACTTCATTTTCTGCTGAATTTCTCATTACCGCAATGTGTCTGTCTGTGTTTGAATGTGTGTTATGTCGTCATTTAAACTAATTAACATAAAATAATAAATAAATAAATGGATGTTCTACTAGATTATTTTAGATGACAGAAAAAAATAATTTGCTGAATATTTATTTATTATAATACTAAAAAAAGTAGGAAAACGAAGTGTCCATGCCTGATGTTCTCATCCTCCGCAACACTTTTTCAGGACTGTTTAAACACACATACAGAATGTAAATAAAGTTTGATTATGAGTGATGGTAACAGTAACAGTTACTTCAAGATGGCTACCAGGTCAGATCATCTCTTTATATCTCTCCAGTTAAATATTAAATATTCAGATCGAACTTTGTACGATGATTTAAGTAGCACCGGTAAGGTGTCAGGGCCAAGACAAAGCACGTAGTCAGTCTGAAGGAAAGGCAAAGACCAGCCTCTGTCTCCCTGGACGCCGCCGAGAGAGAAGAAGAGAGAGCGCGGCACGCTATCCCTTAAAGCATGCGCTCTCAGGTTAAGTATAAAGTTTAAAGGCACAAAACTCTCAGAAATCCTCGCTAAGAGCAAAGTCCCCAAGAGAATCTTCAGTTAGTTCCCAGAGCCTCGTCTGGTCTCGCGTGGATGGCGGAGCTCTGTTTATTCTGTGTTTTCAGTTTTCTTTTGTTTCCTTTTGATTTCCTAATTATTAATCCCACGCTATCTCTAAACGGTAGGGTCTTCCCGTGAGTGTCACAAGCACTCTCACAGCCTCCTGTTTCACTGACCCCCTCAGACGCGTTAGAGCTCTTATAAATATTATTACATCTTGTGGTGCGGCGCTCCAAACCACACCACATAACAAAGTAACTGTACAATATACAGTACTCATTCTCCCTTCTCTGGACATGTTCAAACCATCTTAATCTGGCCTCCCTAACTTTGTCCCCCAAATGTCCAACATGAGCTGTCCCTCTGATGTACTTGTTCCTAATCGTGTCACTCCCAACGAGAACCTCAACCTCTCAGCTCTGCTCCCTCCAGCTCTGACTCCTGTCTCTCCCTCAGTGACACTGTCTCTAAACCATACAGCATGGCCGGTCTCACCACTGTCTTGTGCATCTTCCCCTTCATTCTCACTGATATTTTTTTTATCACACAGAACTCCTGACACCTTTCTCCACCCATTCCAACCTGCCTGCACTCACTTCTTTACCTCTTTCCCACACTCTCCATTACCCTGGACTGTTGATCCCAAGTACTTAAACTCCTGTACATCTTCACCTCTTCACCCTGTATTCTTACTGTTCCACTTCCCTCCCTTTCATTGTACAACTGTTGTGTAGCACGTTGTTAATAATTAATATACATGTGACAAGTTCTGACAAATCAGAATGTGCAGGTTGTCCTTGTTGGTCATTTTTTAAGTTTTTTTATGCCATGGTAAAATGGTTCATGTTTTTTACATTTCAGATACAAGTTAAAATTTTGCTCTGTTTATCCCTGTTTTACTGCTATTCTTATTTAATTTTTTTGGCTTTTCTATATTTGAACCACTACAAAATAAAACAGTTTTAAACTTGAATGCATGACTGTGCAAATATTATCAGTTTATTTTTGGCATGATCTCAGACTAGTATACTTATTATCATTACCAAAATAATTAACCTAATTTCTGAAACCTATACTGTAGACCTATACCCTATAGTGGAACCTTGGATTGTGAGTAACTTGGTCTACGAGTGATTTTTAAGACAAGCAACATTTCTAAATAATATTTAACTTGATAAACGAGTGAGATCTTTATTCATGAGTAGTACATGTGCTTTGTCTGCCAAGCATCACATGATCACAACTAAGCCAATAGTTCTTCTTTCTCATGTGTGTGTGTGCTTGAGTGTCGTGTGTGTGTGTGTGTGTGTGTGTGTGTGAAAGCTGTCCTATACAGTAGCCCTGTCCTTCCTTCTCTTCTCTCGTCTTACTTAAGCTTCACACACACACACACACACACACACACACACACACACACACACACACGCGCACACACACACGCGCGCGCATTAACAGAAACACTACTCTGTTGGCATTCTTTTCAATGGTAAAGTGGAAGTAATTTTTTTTTTTTACTTTATATTTTGTATTCATTATTTTTTGGTTGTGGAACGAATCACCAGAGTTTCCATTATTTCTTATGGAGAAAATTTGCTTGGATATACGAGTGTTTTCATTTACAAGCACAATTCCGGAATGCACTCTGCTTTCCAAGGTTTAACTGTGCAGTACTTCATTACCACAACAGATGTTTATTGGGTGTTAATTTAATTAAAAGAGAAATAGTACTTTGATTTTAAATGCATCTGCAGAATCTACAAATGATGTTTCTTCAGGTTTGTCACATCATTTTAAAAAATGTCAGCTTTTATTAAAATATAAAAAAAAATATTATTCTAAATTGTGAAAGATGTTGAAACAGAACATCAACAAAAAAAAACTTTGAAATTAAAATTTCCAGTAACTGTGCACGACTATTAATAATCCATTTTTGAAAAAGTAAAAATGTATTTGCTTTTCTAACAGTGTTGATTGCGGTAATGAGTATTTTTAGGACTTATTTTGGAAATAATGTTCAAAAAAGTGTTAAATGGTAAGTAAAAGTTTTTAAATTAATGTTTGCAGAAACTTCAGACCTTGCTGCTAATGTCTGAAAATAAAGTTAATTTAAGCATTTGAAAAATTTTCATGCTTGAAATTTTTTTAAACCAAAATTTCGTGAGAATCACTCAAATGGTTCTCGTCTCCAACGCACGTCTCCAACACAACGTATGCTTCGTGCTCGAGTCACATGCAAGATTTATGTCAATGGCTCTATTAAGATGTAAGTAAATCCTAATTGCTGCATTGTTTTTTTATTTGCTTTCTTTTTTTCTTTTTTTTTTTTTTACACGTACTAGTGTGCCCGATGCCCGTGCCCAAGAGAACAAAAAGGGCTTGAATAGAGAAACAAAATAAAATCTTCAATACTGATGTCCTGAGAAAATCACTCGTCACAAAAATCATCATTCTTTTTTGCTGTTTGTATCCAGCATTGAATAATTATTTGACCACGAATGGCTGAAACGTGGTTGTGAATTTATAACTGAAATAAAGCCGCTCACATCACACGAGAACACAATAAAGCTGCTCACATCACAAGCATTTTCACTTTGTAAGAGGCGATATGAACAACTAGATTTTTGTCATAAAAAATGGCAACTTTTGCAATACAGACAAAATGCAGATGATCTTACCTCAGTGTCTCCAGTTTACAGTCAGGATTCTCCAGTACAGCACAGAGACGCTTCACTCCTGAGTCTCCTACTTTATTCTCAGACAGATCCAGTTCTCTCAGGTGTGAGGAGTTTGATCTCAGAGCTGAAGTCAGAGCAGCACAGTCTTCATCTGAGACACCACACTTATACAACCTGTAGAGAGACACAATGACACACTCTTCATCACCAGATTTTTAATCTCTTTTAAGACTTACTTTAAAGCTGATGTGTTTGTGAAATTATGTTATTATTCAGAATGTTTGTTCAGAATGTTACATTGTTGAATGTAATTTGAAATAACGTTTAACAATGTAAATAGAAATGATCAGACTGAGTCTTATATTGTGTTTCTCTCAGCAGATGTGTGTGTGTATTTACAGTATATTGCCGCACAATCAAAACAGTAAAAGTCTGAACCATTAACAAAAAATAAACTCTCCAGTGTTACACATTATTTTGTCGTCCTCTCAGAAGCAGGTGTAAATTAGCACAGTGTTGTTGCAGCGGTTACCAGCTGCTCGGTTTTAATGAGGAATTGCTCTTTGTTTGGAATAAATTCTTGAATTATTTTAATCATATCTGTACAGAGATTGTGGAGGTAACATGTAAGACTTTCTGATATGTCTGTCTGTACATGTTTGTGGCTTTTGTTGTTTTGATGTATAAGAGTTTAAATATGCTCTCTTTGCTGCTATTAAACAGAGAACTTCAGACACGTGTGTGTGTGTGTGTGTGTGTGTGTGTGTGTGTGTGTGTGTGTGTGTGTGTGTGTGTCGAATGCATCAGGTAATAATTCTTACAATTTGGGATCATCTCCATTTTTCCTCAGAGGAGATTAATCGCTTCATTTGTTATTTTTCTTCCTTTGTCAGGAAAGTTTGAACCATCGCTGAATTTTAAAGAAATTCAAATGAAGTGTTATGTGGAGTTTTAAAAGAGAAAGAAAGTCTCACCTCTTCTGTTAAGTCTTATTAATTCATTCCTGTCATATTTTAAACAAACTTTCCTGGATTTTTCTCTGGAAGGAAGGTAATTAAAACGTTTCCTTGCCTTCAGCCGAATAAGCTTTGTTCATGTCTCAGAGTAAAACATCTTCATCTTTCAATCTTTATTTAAGACTTATGTCTTAATAATGTGTTTGTAAAATTAGGTTATTATTGTCAGGGATAACCCCTAGAGGGCGCCAAAGCCTTTTTTGATTGTAGTTTTGTTCAGTTAAAACTTCAGTTCCCATGGGGCAACTCGGTCAGGTGACCAGGGGGCGCTCACCTGAGCCGAGTTGGTGATTAGTTTTATTATAAATAGTTTGGTTTCTTTGAGTTTCTTGTCTTGCGTCTGTTGATTTACCTCGTTAATGTCTGTGTTTAGTTCGTGCTTATATACGTGTTTTAGTTTCAGTTTTCATTTATAAAGTATCTTTGTTTTGTGTTTTCCCTGGTTTTTTTATGTTTATAATCAATAAACATCGTTTCCCTGAACCACCTGGATCCTCTGCATTTATGCCTCGCACCCAGAGACGTGACAGAACGCAAGACCGTAAAAGAGGCATAGCAGAGGAGCCCTTCCCCCGGGAGATTCTTTTGGGGGGGGGCAACGATGTTTGAAGTTTGGGGAACCGACGCGGAGAGCAGGAGGAGAACCAAACGGCGTAGTGAAAGGTGGAGAACGAAACGGGACAGAGAGGAGCTAAGACGGCAGCAAGACTGGGATGGCTGCCGGCTGGCGATACGGCGCACGCCGTTCAGGAGCAGCGCAACTCGGGGACAGGAGTCCCCGCACCGGCCGGAGTGCAGAAACCAGGCGGTCCAAACGCGGCGGTGACCAGGGTGAAAGGACACCCCAAAGCGTGCGGCTACAAGGAACGGCGTTTGGGCGGTATGCACAGCCGGGAGCAGCCTCCCAGCTGGACTGGAGCAGCGTTGGGCGGAGCGCCGAAGAGAATGAAGGGCGCATCCGTAACCTGCAGGAGAAGGTAGCTGACCTCCAGGATATGCTGATGCAGCTGCGCCTCGAGGAGGGTCCAGACCTGCCAACTCCTTTCCCGCCTTACAGCGACGACGAAGACGGTGAGCTCTACTACAAGGCTTTCAAGGATGACAGCGGCGAGCTCTACTATTTGCTATATAGTGTCGACGACGAAAGCGAGCTCAGCAGCGGCGACGATGAAGACGAGCTCCTCTTTCCGCCGCACACCGGCGGCGACGACAGCGAGCTCTATATTCTGCCGCGTAGCTGCTTCGTCGACAGCGAGCCGCCGCCGCTGCACAGCGCCTCCGAGGATCGCGAGGTTCCTCTTCATCCGCCGTCGCCTTCATGCGCCGCTGAGGTCAGCGAGCTCCATCCTCTTCCTCCGCCGCCGCCTTCATGCGCCGCCGAGGACAGCGAGCTTCCTCTTCCTCCGCCGCCGCCTTCATGCGCTGCCGAGGTCAGCGAGCTTCATCCTCTTCCTCCGCCGCCGCCTTCATGCGCTGCCGAGGTCAGCGAGCTTCATCCTCTTCCTCCGCCGCCTTCATGCGCCGCCGAGGTCAGCGAGCTTCATCCTCTTCCTCCGCCGCCGCCTTCATGCGTCGCTGAGGATCATGAGCTCCTTCCTCTGCCGTCGCCTTCATGCGTCGCCGAGGACAGCGAGCTTCCTCTTCCTCCGCCTCCGCCTTCATGCTCCGCCGAGGACAGCGAGCTTCCTCTTCCTCCGCGTCGCCTTCATGCGCCGCCGAGGACAGCGAGCCGCCTCTTCCTCCGCCGCCGCCTTCATGCGCCGTTGAGGTCAGCGAGCTGCCTCTTCTTCCTCCGCCGCCGCCTTCATGCGCCGTTGAGGCCAGCGAGCTGCCTCTTCTTCCTCCGCCGCCGCCTTCATGCGCCGTTGAGGCCAGCGAGCTGCCTCTTCTTCCTCCGCCGCCGCCTTCATGCGCCACTGAGGTCAGCGAGCTGCCTCTTCTCCCTCCGCCGCAGCCGTCACACGCCAATGAGGATAACGAGCTTCCTCTTCCTCCGCCGCCGCCGTCATGCGCCGCCGAGGACGTCGAGCTTCCTCTCCCTCCGCCGCCCTGTGTCAATGAGGACGGCGAGCATCCACTACCTTCGCCGCCCTACGTCAACGAGGACGGCGAGCTTCCTCCATCTCCGCTGCCCTGCTTCAACGGGGGCATAAAGCCACCTGGCCCACAGGACATAGGTGCCAGCCTCTGGATGAGAGGGGCGGACGTTGGACCCTGGGGGGGATGCCCTGGACCTCCTGTGGCGCCTCGGAGTTGCGCCCTTTGAGGGGGGGTTATGTCAGGGATAACCCCTAGAGGGCGCCAAAGCGCCCTCTAGACAAGTTTGTGTAGTTCTTTTGATGTTCTTTTGGTTACTTCATTTCCCAGTTCTCAACTCGGTCAGGTCACGTGGGCGCGCACCTGATCCGAGTTGATCATTAAGTTCATTATAAAAGGTGTGTTTAAGTTCTAGTTTGCGTCTTGCATTTGTTACAATGAGTTTAAAGTGTATGTCTCGTGGTTATTCGTGTTTTTGGTTTCGTTTTATTTAAAGTATATCTGTTTTGTGGTTTCCCTGGTTTTTTATGTTTATGATCAAATAAACATCGTTTCCCTGAACCACCTGGATCCTCTGCGTTTATGCCTCACACCCAGAACCGTGACAATACTACGCATTATATTTTTCATATTTAATGTTGAACAGAAACATTAAATACATTTTTTTAAACATCTTATCATATGAATATATTAAAAATGCAATGCTTAGTATAAGATTTAATTCATTATTTCATTTTTTTTTTATTTGAAATGAACTAACTTGATATTCAACGCAGATCAAGTTAACTAGTTTTTTTTAGTATATTCATCCTCAAATATTTGCTCTTTCCTACTCTCAGACGAGACAGCTAGCATTTTGTCTTATAAAGTCACTGCACTCACAGCTAACACGCTGATCTGCTTTTTACATAAGCAGCTGAAAATCATTCACTTGATGCTCATGATGCCACTTAGCCACCATGCTTCTCTTAATTAAAGCAATATAACAACAAAGATCTTGAAGCAAGTTGCCTCCTTCAGTTCAAGGTTCAGTGGAAGAGATTAGATTAGCCTTGAGAGGGTGACGATGATGAAGAGGAAGACTCCAGCCCTGGAGAAGAGCCAGTGAAGAGGAAGACTGTCAGATATAAAAGGGCGTAAAATGGAGTTAATCAGTGACCTGGGATATCTGGTATATATCACAGCCTGAGTCTAACTCAAACATACAGTGTCTTATATCAAGCTATCAAGCTTCTGGAAAATTCCTGATAAGTCCTGATTGTTGCGCTTCAAAGAGCGGTGTAAAACAGCACCTATCCAACAAACCGTGACATAAATACAGCTTAATGCAAGTGCGTGTAGGACGTTGAGAGTTGAGATAATCCATGCGATATGCAGTATTGGGCAGAAAAGTGTGAAAACCACGATGAGCGAGGACAGCGTCACGTCAGGCGCGGATCTGCGACTGGTTCAGCGAGCACCCACAGTGAGTCCTGACAGGACAGCTGAACCGGAATTCAACTGAAACCCAGCAACAGTGACAACATCGGTGTTATCTGCCTCCAAAATACAGATGTGCTCCATAAGTCCTGCTGGAAACGAGACTTTCGTAAAAACATAGGTGGTGTATTTTGTCGCTTATTGCTGTTACAGCGCTATTTTATGACGTGATTCTGACCAGTTGTTCTTGGGATATAATAAAGTTTGAGCTACTGGATAATGAAATAGCACATGCTACTGTAGATACAAGGCTGAGAACTTAAAGCCACATTCATTATTTTTGCAACAATTGGTTATGACCTAAAAAGCGCTGCTTGCCCTGGATCTGACATGCTTTGACATCGATAGCCGCAGCAAAGGAAGGATGCACCAATCAAAGATAAGCTAAAATATGCTCATAAAAAAAAACAAGTGGTGCACAAATCCTGAGTGATAGAGATATCTTATGCAAAATATTGCTCAAGTAAAAGTAAAGTCATTACTTTACATTTCACCTTGAGTCAAGGTACAAAATGTACCCAAGTTCAAATTTATTTACGCACCGAACGCTGTTTCATCTCTGCTTCTGATTTCAAACACCTGCTAAATGATTAAGCATTTCATGGAGGGAATGCAAATCACACAGTTACACATAATAGTCGTCAGGTGTCGATATTCCCGCTTCAAGCTAAAATGTAATGAAGTAAAAAGTACAGATATTTGTTGTAAGATGTTGTGAAGTAGAAGTAAGACGTACACTTTAATAGAAATATTCAAGTAAAGTACAGATACATGAAAACTGTACCGTATCAATTGTTCCAGCAAACATTACACAAATAATGTAATATTAAAGTTTACTTACTGTAACAGTGATACTATTTTGGCCTTTTAAATCTACATGGCGTCTCCTCCGCGCCTCATTCTCAAGTGACACGGTGCCGCTACGATGCCTAGGATTGAATCCAAAAGTCTGGATGGCTGCAGTTGGACGTGTAGAAATAAAGAGTGGAACTAAGGTGGATCTTTGGGTCATAAAATGCTGTAGTAAAAAATGTCATGCCTGCAATCTGTGAGGAATCACTACAAGTCATGCCAACATACTTACTCACACATCTTACTGTAGTTCATCCCAGGGCTTGTGAGAAACCAATGGCAAAAATATAAAAAATGAGAACTGGGCTCCATTCAATTAGAGACATTGATTGTGAGCTTAAATCAGCTTAATATGAGCGTTATGATGAATTTTCTGGTGAATAAACGAGTAATACGTGTTGACGTTTATACTTCAAGCACAGTATAGTGACAAGACTCATAGTCGCAGTAAAACATTTAAATGGTGCAAACTGGCTTGGAGTCTACTGCAGTCGGTCCCGGGAACATTCAGCCAGTGAATTTCCTGATTCTTGAAAATCTTGCCAAATTGCTGAAGAGACGCATATGTTTGTTGGAACTACAGTATACACACAATAATTCCCCAACACCACTTGCACATTACAGGAGCTCGGCTGGGAGTCCTGACCTCGCTCCAAGCCATCTTGTTTGGGTCATTAATGGAGTTCCTGGGAGGACAGCATTTTAAACGTGAAGCAGTCAGTCCAGTCATGAGAATTTTTTTCTATCTAGGTGGTATCCAAGCACTGGAATTTCCTACAGTCTTCCTGAGCCTCCAATAAGGAATTGGACTCCATATTGGAATATGTACATATACATATTCCAATATGTAATATATACAGACTATAGTCGTAATATATTACATCACATGTTTTTCACAGACTATAGTCGTAATATATTACATCACATCATACTTCAGATTTTATATATATATATATATATATATATATATATATATATATATATATATATATTTTTTTTTTGTAACTTTGATGGAATCTGTTTTATAGGTTCCTTTTGTAAAAATATTTAAGGTCACGGAGCGTATAAGCATTTCACTGCATATCGTACTGTGTATGACTGTGTATGTGACAAATAAAATTTGAATTTGATATTAACCCAGTCATCAAGTGTTA
This sequence comes from Clarias magur, assembly GCA_013621035.1. Lineage (NCBI taxonomy): Eukaryota > Metazoa > Chordata > Actinopteri > Siluriformes > Clariidae > Clarias > Clarias magur. Next base: position 353,900 of record QNUK01000228.1, on the reverse strand, counting down.
TAATAAACTTCCAGCTGGTGGAAGAGGTGGAATGTAATGAATTCTACTTTTTAAAGTATTTTTTAAAAATCTGTAATTTTACTTTTACTTAAGTATGTTTTGTTTGAAGTATTGTAATTCGCTACATTTTAAATCATACGCACTACTGAATAAAGCAAATGAATGAAAATGCAAAAATATTCTGCTTTGTATAAATCAGGGGTGTCCAAACCCAGTCCTGGAGGGCCAGTGTCCAACACAGTTTGGTGCTTCTTCTTCTCAAACACAGCTGATCTAACTAATCTGTCAATTACTAGGATCAGTGGGTGTGTTTAGGTGTTGGTGAATTACAAACTGTGCTGGTCACTGGCCCTCCAGGACTGGATTTGGACACCCCTGGTATAAATGCTTCGTTGCGCCCGCGTGTGCGTCTCGTGTCCTGGTCGCGCGCCGCTCCAGACTCCACTCCAGGTTTTCTGACTGTTTCCCCACATAGGCATCTACCTGACCTTCCACACGGTCGCTTCCGCCCTGAGAGTGACGTCATCAAGCAGCGCGACCATAGATAAAGCGGAGAGAGACGCGGGAAAGAGGAAAGAGGTTGTGACTTTTTGCTTTGGTTGGTATTTGTATATATTTGTAGATAATTTCACTGTATGTTTGTGCTCTCAGCAGTAATAGGGGCGTGGCTGCCGTTTATTTTGGAAAGAGGGAATTTATTCACTGTTTTTGGGTTAGGGAGTCAGGGAAGGTACCTGTATTTTTGTTTGTGTGTGTGTGTGTTTTTTTTTTGCAGGTAATATAGCTACTAAATATAAATACCATTTAGTTTATTATTTTGGCCTGGGTCTAACCTGAATCTGATCCTCCTCCTGGTGTGTGTGTGTGTGTGTGTGTGTGTGTGTGTGTGTGTTTTGTAAAGCAATACAAACCTCATTATTTCATCAGTTAATGACCGGATCTAGTTCTTTCTGCCATATAGCACCATTTCCATACAGTTTAAAACAGAACCCTGAACCATATTCTTTTGCTGTTCGGCCGACACTAGACTTGGACGTGACGCCATATTTATGTGACCACTTTGATTTTCAAGCACAAGAAAGACAACAGCTTTATTATGCCAAGGTGTTCCTTCAGTTAAAAACAACTAGTTTGAGATTTATATCTGCTCATCTTTTTTGAACTGCGCTAGAATGCCTCATCCCACCCCGCTGTTAAAAAAAAAAAAAAAATTACTCAGTAACATTTACTCTGAGCAAATTTTTTATGAGCTACTTTTACTTGAGTAGATTTTTATAATGGTAACTTTACTTGTACTTCAGTAAAATTTCTTACTTTTAATTGAGTACAACATTTTAGTAATCTTTCCACCTCTGCCAGCTGGCAAACACAGAGTATGACTGCAGATCAATCCCTGCTATCCATTATCACCCAAATGAGGATGGGTTCCCTGTTGAGTCTGGTTCCTCTCAAGGTCTTTTCCTGTTGCCATCTTGGGGAGTTTTTCCTTGCCACGATCAACCGCGGCTTGCTCATCAAGGACAATCTGATCATTTTTATTCATGCAAATTGTCTACATTTCAAACATAATTTCTACATTTCACAATTTCCATAATTCTCTTTTGATTCTATAAAGTTGCTTTGCGACAGTGATCATTGTTAAAAGTGCTATACAAATTAAATCGAATTGAATTGAATTGATTATTATTCTATAATAGCACACTCTAGCACAATTCGTCCGACCTTATGGCATAACCTTATGAGGGCCGTTTAGGTGTCACCTTGGTCACAATGGTCTTTTAAAACACTTCCAGGGTCTTAAAGAGGGACGACCAAAGATGTGCTCATAGATTAAAGTCTACACCATCCTGCAACAAATTGAGGGATTTCAAGGACAGTTACTTTGATGGAAAAACTTTAGCACTGAAAATACCTCTCAAGCTATAAGTAAATAAAAGAAAGTGTATAATAACCCAACCATACGTGACGCATCTTCATCTTGAGATGAGCCTTATCTAATTACATGTTCTAAAGGACGCTAGATTTAAACAGCTCCCTGCTGTTGGCTTAAAGTGGGGACTTGCCCGCTTATGACTGTGTCAGGCCTCATCCTGAGACGCACCTATCTAATTAATGCATAACGTGTGGGAAGACATATCATCACTGTGCAAAAGAAACACGGCCGGCTCCAAGTTTCACTCCAGCAAGCTGTAATTATTATCTGAGCTCTTTACATGTATTTATTATTATCATATGCCAGAGACTCGGTGACGCTTTGCCCGCTTCGTTTAGTTTATGTGGGTGCAGACAGTTGGAGCTAAATTTTCCTAATTTCACTCCTTTAAAACATTTTAAAAACTTAAGAAGTGAGTGAGAATCTGAACACTTGAACATGCCCCAGAAATCATTCTAAAAGTAGTTATCAAAGCTATGGAAACACTAAGACGAGAGCCACATACCTGCTTCAAAAAATCTTTAAAAAAAAAATTCAAATTTCTAAATTGTTTAGAAAAGAAAAATATATATTTTTAAAGGTAAAGTTACATTTTTAATTCAGGCCAGGTGACTTCAATTATCTTGATGTATCAGAGAAATCAGATAAATTATACATATTTATTAATGTAACACATTTTAAGCATGATTTTAAAAAATGAGCAATTTTACTTTGTTACTATACTTAAATATTATTTTGTGTTTATACTATTTAAGTATATACTATACTTATTTTTGTTTATATTTCTAATATATTTAAGTTAGCATGCTTTCTTTGCTAAAGCCAGGTTAGACTAGGAACAATTCCAATAGCTATTTATTAATTCCATAAATGATTTAGGAATTTATGATTTAGGAATTTCATAAAACAACTAGACACTAGCTATGTTTTTAGGCAAATTAAAACATTACTCAACTTACTTATGTTTCATAAGCAAACTGTTATGAAACATTAGCATGCTTTAGGTATCTTGTTTGGAACATACATTTTTCTCGACCACCAGTGGCTGTTTTTCATCCAATCATAAAGTTATGACATGTGCTTCGTTCGTCACTGTTAGGGTTAAAAGAAATTGTTGAGTGACCCACTAGATGGGGACCCATCTGTCCTCTGTGCTTCGACAGGCTACTGTAGCTGATCGCTTTTCGATCGGGAGAGACACAATCACACATGTATACCATAGAATGTCTGATTGTTCTCTTGAATTTGAAATGAAACACTCAAAAAAAAGGGAAAAAAGGTCAAGATTTTCAGCTTTAATTTCCAGACGTGTCCTTAGGTCAGACTATTCTTTGGACTTCATGTAGAGAGTTTGAGTGAACGGCTACCAGATGCAGATGGAACACTTAGAACCAGCCCCAGGTCCTTTATCTGCTTGATTAGTTACGGAGTAACACGGAAACAAGCCACACCTGGCCATGCAACTGCATGGCAGCTGTTTTGTTCCATTATTTATGAGCACACCAAAAATGTGTGTGTATGAAAATGGCTGTAATTCCTGAATGGTTAATGGCACAATGTCTTTCAACTCCCTAGAATTAAAGCTGAAAGTCTTGGCTTCTAACTTATATCTTCATTTTGGTGGTGCCCGGATGCCAAATGCCAAAAAACATCAATTGTTGTTCCAATATTTAGGAATAGACTGTAAGTATGCTTGGATCCTGGTTTGCAACCTATTGATATTTTGTTGTTGTTGTTGTCATCTAGAGTGCTTATGTTGATGTTGGGTGAAGAGTAAACAACTTGGTGGCGTTCCAACGAAGCAAAATAATCCATAAAAATTATTATACTTTAAAAACACATACTGTACTGCACATACTATACAGTACCACAGCAAATTGCCAATGACTGTGTATTGTAACGTATGACACCAGTCTCTCTTTTTTCTCTCTCTTGAAGTTAATAAGACAACAAAAGCAGCTTGTCATGCTATCAAGTTGCACCTTTTACCACTGACTGGTACAAAAAATGTCGGCTCTGTGTGAGCACACTTATATTAATGATGTTGTAGTATACTCAGGATTGCGAACCGTTGATCTGATTTAACTTAAGCTCCGCCTTACATTCAGGTGCAAGGGATTTTGTCGATCAGGCTGTATGTGTTGCCAGATGCTGGGGTGAAAAACCCTCAGAAAGCGCCCAGTGTTAGGCTGGTGGACCCTGTAGGGGTTAAATTAACACTGATTCTGTTACTGTGAACTTGATGATTAGTACAGCGGGAAGAGGAGAGTCTTTGTTAACCTGCGTTAGTCAACACAGGGAGTGTGTGATCCCTCGAGGATGGTCTAATCCTGCATTAAAACCTTTCCCATAGTGCAAAGCTAAAGAAAGCAAGCGAGAGTATCAGAGAGAGAGAGAGACTGGTGTAAAGACTGAAAGAAAGGGCAAGATGCTCAGAGATGGAGATAGGAGAGAGAGAGAGAGTTATAAGGGAGAGATGGAGAAGAGGATTGTGCAGTTTTTGAATCCTGCTGATATCTGACTTTATCTTTCTCCATTGGAGTTGTGCGGAGTGGTCGATAATCCCTTCCTCTTCCTCTCCAGCCGTGGTTAATCTCTCGTGCACCGCAGTCGCTTCTCCAGGAGCCCTGCAGAATATCAGAGCCTGGCAGAATCACAGCTGAACACACCAGACGCACGGCACAGAGTTACTTTATTAGAGTGACTGTTAATACAGTAGCATGCGGAGAAGCCAAGAGCTGAAGCGCATGTCAGTGATGAGTGATGAGGAGCATGGCGCATGCTTTTCAGAGCTCATTTCGGCCATGAAAAAACAATTTGCATTCGTTTTCATTACAAGATTAAAATCATGGTTCGGATATAGACCTGACTATTATGTTAATAATAATAGACATTTTGGGGATATTCATTTCACATCTCACCCAGTGTGACTCGCTTTTACAAAGCTGCATCCGACACTTTTTAATTCATGGAACTCGTTTTGCTGCCAATATTGTTGCTCTGTCTACTTATTACTGCAACATTACACAATAGTTTACAGTTTATAGTCATGCACTTATCTCATACTCTTGGGGTTTTTGAACCATTTTAATTCTCGTGTATTGTTGTGTGTTGCACAATGGTCCTGGGAACTGATATTTCCTTCCGGCGAGTGGAAACTGTAAAAATAATGAAAATAAACACCCAGTTGACTCAACTTTGTTGTCAGCCAAATTCTAGTCTAACTATCACACAACTCAGCTAACATACTGTACTGTATATCATCATCAAAAACTCCCATTATAAGTGTAGACAAAATCCATCATCAACATCTTTCTATCTCAGAGATCTTCAACAGGGAGTCCGTATGTCCAAATGCTGGTCCTCTGAGTTACTGCAAGGGATCAGCCTTAACTTTTGCCTTCGCTTCCAAAAGTTAGTTAAAATATGAGGGCCGTTCAAGTCAAACCGGGACTCTGAAGACATTTCTGGTGAATGGCGGCGTAAGACCGATTGACATTTACAGACGATTTCAAGCACGGTGCATAGTAGAGATAAGACTCTGAGCCGCAGTAAAACATTCTATTCCTATTGCCACATCCTCCGTACAATTTGGGCTATTTAAGGAGTTCTTGGGAGGCCAGCGTTTCAGACGTGAAGCAGGAAACCCGATCATGGCTCTGGTATACTGAGAAAACTTGCTACCTTGATGGTATCCATGCATGAGTGAAATGCTGGGATCAGTGCATTAGTGTAGCAGATACTGTAATTACTGTATATAGAGAAATAAAGGGAGTTTTTACTCTCATGACTGTGATCTGTGATTTTGCACGATCAAAAGTCCCGGATTGACTTGAATGTCTCTCATTTGTCCAAAAATACTCATACAACCTATAAAAGGAAAAGACACATTTTTACCTCTTTATTAAACAACATTGAAGATATCTATAAATTCTCATGTGATAACCCTGAGACCTGAGCACCAGCTAGGTGGGCACCAAGAAATCATTGGAAATCATTGCATGCTTGCCATTTTAGCCAACTAAGTACATATTATTAGTGTAAGTACTTTGTGCAGGCATTCTTACATTCATGTGAACGACTGTGTAACTTCTTGAGCAGTATAACTTGTGTAGGTGGCCTTGCTGAGCCGTGGCTTCTATAAAACCTGTTGTCTCTCTCTCTCTCTCTCTCTTTCTCTCTCACTCACTCACTCGCTCACCCTCTTAGTTCCTCTCCTACACATCGCTGCCAGTAACCAATGCAGTATTTGATGTCTTTTTAAATGGAGCAGTGTTAAAACACATGTTCAAGTTATAGTCAGTTAGTCCAAGTTGTATGGAGCGAAGGCTTTCTTTAAAATCACAGTGGACATCGAATTGTTAAAATACTTTCCTGAAGCTGACTCCTGGCACAGGGACAAGACATTTCAAAGATAATGCAGCAGATGGCTCAAACTCGACATTTACAAACGAGGATCAGCTCACTGAACTATTCACTGAAAGAACATGTCGAAAAATATATTAGACAAGATAAGACTCCCTCAGCCAGTCCTGGATCTCTTGCCAGAAAGGCTTTCTACAACTTTCAGCACAAGCAGCGATGAGCTTTTAACTTTTTACAACAGCATTTCTTTGCGAAACTGGAATTTCCGTTTTTACCTACTGTACCTTAAAAGCTTGTACAGGTCAAGATCGCAGCCTGAGGCTGCTATGGCACTCTGCCTGACAACCTCCATCTGCCCAAGAACAGACAAGCTGTGTGCCACTCACCAGGGTCAGACCTCTCACTCATGGAGGGAATCGTGCCATCGACACATGAAGTTAGGCTTAATGCTTCACTGAACCTCCCCTTAGTATTGTATACACCATTGCACAGTGCTTTTATACCTGGCACTACAGCTCGCTCTACACATCAGGTAATGTTTTTGTGTTGCGCTGGTTTACCATATGCGCTAAGCGGCTAAATGCACCGGTGTGAGCTCAGGCACGGCGACATCAGTCACTCGTCAGACATCACAGACGGCAGGCTGACAGGTGAAAAACAAAGCAGAGAGAAAAAGGGGTCAGAAACGGACAGGTTTAATAACAGAATGCCTGTTTTGATTTTACAAGGGGTGTTCAAGTCAAACTGGGATTTTGACAGTCATGAGACTAAAACCTCCCTTTATTTCTCTATATAATCCCCTACTACACTAATGCACTTATCCCAGCGTTTCACTAGTGCTTGGAAATCATCAAGGTAGAAAGTTGTCTCAGTACAATGGAGCCATGATGGGACTACCTGCTGGAACGCTGGCCTCCCAGGAACTCCTTTAATAGCCAAAACATGCTGAAATGGCTTGAAGTGAGGTCAGGACTGTACAGGGGATGTGACAATAACTCTGAACCAAGGTCCTGTAATGTGCAAGTGGTGTTGGTGAATGATTGTGTGTACAGTTCCTAAAGACAGGTGACAAGTTATTCATCGATTTTCAAGGATCAGGAGTTCCATTTGCTGAGGGTTCATGGGAACGATTGAGGAGGGCTCTAAGCCACCTCAACTGTGATTGTCATTTACGGACGTACGACCTTCTTTTAAACAGTTCACATGTTTTATCGCGTCTCATAACCGTACTGGCTTCTTTACTGAATGTTAATCAGTTTTACACCTGCATTCACCAGAAATTTCATCGCAAGTCCCGGTTTGACTTGAACACCCTTGAATTAAATCATTGTTTAACATACACTTGATGACATAGCAATAAAGGCAGGATTGCCAGACAAAATGGCGAATCCTTTGATTGTGTGATTGGAACACAAGTCTATAAGAGCTCTGTCATATAGTGTATATGAATTATTACATGTCCAAACCCCATGCTGCATGTGTGCTGCTACGATTGAACTACCGTGTGCTCATTTCAATTACACAATACCTTTACTCATATTACATCATATTACAAACATTCAAAAGAAGAACCTCAATGTTACTGACTTTTTTAAGTTGGCCATATGTTTTATATATATATATATATATATATATATATATATATATATATATATATATATTTTTTTTTTTTTTCCGTGCATGATACAAAATGATCCTTAAAAAAGAATATTAATTAAATTAACCAACTCAAAGCAAAATTAGACTAATTAGCGACTGGGCGACATTCGCACTCGTAGATAATAGCTTAATTTAATTAAATACAACATTTCCCTGCTCAGAGAAAATATCATCTTAATTAGCTGCTTGAAAGGACACCGAACCTCTGTCCTAAATTAGCTTTGATTTTGAATCAGTCATGCTCGAAAATTTCAGCGAGACACCTTCACAGCTGATCATCCGTTACACACTCGCACTGTGGCTCTGACTCGCAGTCCGTGAGGCCACCTTCACAAAGTGTTTAATAGAAAAGCTTCCTCCGTGAGTGGCAAGAACCAACTGAGATACAGGGCGTGCTTTAAACATTACTATTTGTTTCATTTAAATATTTATATCAGATTATTATCTAGAAATATTTCATATAAACAAGGCAGTCTGAGCAAGCCTAAGTGAGATCTTGAATATTGTCAAATTACAGTCACCCTCTAAAAAGAGCAGATCATTATTACATAATGCTCATGATTATTATGAATATTTTAAATAATTTATTTGTATTAATAATAATGATACAAATCTAAGAATAAATGATATAAATAAATAAATAAATGTTTTTTGTTTGATAACCATGTAATAATAAATTCCTATATTAAATTCCTATATAAATTCAGTATATTTTTATGCCTTTTTGCAGTAAGGCAAGATACAGCTGGAATGTTGTTAATGGTTACACACAGCTTACAGCTTTCCACAAGGTTAAAAATGGGACAAGATCTATTTTAAAAATGACTGAAAGGAACGTTTATTAAAGAATTGGGAATTGCGAGGCCAAGCAGAAGGATGGGGACGAACGCTGATAAATACGTCAGCATGTTTCATGAAGGATATTTAGTAGCCTGTGCTTGATTAGATATTTGTATAAAGAGATTCTGACTATAAAGTCATAGTTAAAATCATTAATTAGGTTGTCCATATAAAAAACAAACAAGCAAACAAAAAATACATAAATAAACAAGTACTGATATATTAGTTATGATTTGGTCAAATATTGAACTAATTTCCTTCAAAAAAATAGATGGTAGGCAAACAAACAAACAAGCAAGTAAGCAGGGAAATAAATAAATACATTTTCAATTTTGTCAAATATTGACAATATATCCTCTAAAAAAATCAAACAAATAAACAAACAACCAAACAAACAACAAAGCAAGCAAGCAAATAAATAAATGAAGATTAGTTTGGATTTTGTCAAATATTAAGATCATGTCATACAACAATAAATATGTAAGTAAAGTAACAAAAATTAGTTTTTGATTTTGTCAAATTTTGACATAATATCCTATAAACTAAGTAAATAAACACATAAATAATTAAATTAATTAATTCATTTAAATTCTTCAAATATTCATATAATATTGTCCAAAGGAATAAACAAATTATCAAACAAACAAAAAACAAATAAGTAAGGCATTACGCAAACAAGCAGGCATAAAAAAAAAATCATAATTTCTATTTTGTCAAACAATGACATATCCTCCAAAAATTAAACAAACATACAGTACAAACAAACACATATTACTTTTAATTTGATCAAATATTAAAATACAATATTGATTTAATATCCTCCAAAGGTCAAACTCTCAGGCAGTGATGCCTAACCTGATACTCCTCATTCCTCATCTTTCTTGCGATATCCAAGTCTGAGGTTTAAATACCAGCCTGCTTGCTCATTATCGACATTATTAATGCACATAGTTTACTGATTACTGGATTATGAGATTAACACTTTGAAACAGCTTCGATGTGGAGACGTATGACCTCAGCTGGCTGTTCTTCACTGTTACTTTAAACTTTAAACGTCAAAGTGCGGGTCGTAAAGAGCGAAGATGACGGGTTTGATGTTAAATCGGTGAGACTGATGTTCTCTGATGTCCTCAGGACGTGTATGAATGTTTTGAGTGATATGACTATAAGTGACCATCCACAACGTATACATCAGATACAGTAGCTGTATTTAAAAAAAGAAAATGTCTTTTTGGCATTTAAAAAAGGTCTAATATGGCTCAATTGTGTTAATTAACGTTTTTTTTTTAGAAAACAGAATAATCCAAGAAGTATGTGGCAGTAAATATTGGTGTAAGAGAGTGGGATTATTTAAACATTCCTGTCATGTTCGAACAAAGACGTCGACTCAGAAAGACTAATGGCTGAGAGTCCTTCATGAAGGATATTTAGTAGCCTGATAAGATATTTGTATAATGAGATTCTGACTATAAAGTCATAGTTAAAACGATTAATTATGTTGTCTATATAAAAAACAAACAAGCAAACAAAAAAAGACATAAATAAACAAGTTCTGATTTATACTATATATATATGCTACGATTTGGTCAAATAGTGAACTAATGTCCTTTTAAAAAATGTAATGTAATGTGGCAAACAAGCAAGTAAGCAAGCAAGCAGGCAAATAAATAAAATCAATTTTCAAGTTTGTTCAATATTGACAATATATCCTCTAAAAAATCAAACAAACAAACAAACAAACAACAAAGCAAGCAAATAAATAAAGATTAAATATTAAGATCATATCTTACAACAATAAATAAGTAAGTAAAGTAACAAACAGTTTTGATTTTGTCAAATATTGACATAATATCCTATAAAATAAATAAACAAACAAATAAATAATTAAATTTAATTAATTTATTAAATATTAATTTAAATTCTTCAAATATTGACATAATAATATTTGAAGAATAATCCAAGCAGAATGTGGCAGTAAATATTGGTGTAAGAGAGTAGGATTATTTAAACGCTGCTGTCATGTTCGAACAAAGACGTCGAGTCAGAAAGGCTAATGGCTGAGAGTGTAGGCCAAAGTTAAGGGACAAACATGCACACGTGCGCACACACACACACACACACACACACACACACACACACACACACACACACACAGAGTCTCTCTCTCCTAGAGGACATACTCTGATCGTTTCTGCATGGCTGAGCAGTATGACCTGCGGTTGTGGGCCAAAGATGCCCCGCTCGCTGCTCGCCACTCCCTCGCTGCTCCCTCGTCGATCCCTCGTCGATCCCTCGCTGGGGAACACTAACCCGGCTCCCAGGGGCTCGAAGCTCGACTTGAGGCCCTCTTAGGAAAGAAGTGCACCTTCCACACAGTAACACAGCTTCATCTGTCACTCACATAAACTGCTAAAACGGCAGCAGGGTCCGGTGTCAGATACCATCAGATCAAAAATCTTCACATGGCGAACACAATCTGTTAATGACTGTGATACTGTAATACAGTGAAGTCTAAAGGAAAGCAAATGTGCTTTTATTTCAGAAGGCAGGAGCGATTTTACAGTATTTCCAGCTGGAACATACTGTATCAGCAGTGTGACACAATACTGTACATACTGTAGGTTTGTTTAAATGAGTGCATACAGTATAGTACTTATATATTTACATCATTTACAATTATAAAGCTTTTATTCCAAACATAGGGACTTGGTGGTGCATAAATATTTATGTGTAATCACAAGGTGTGTTCAACTCAAACTGGGACGTGTAAGGGAGTTTCTAGTGAATGAAGGTGTAAAACCAGTTAACAGTCACAGAAGACTTCAAGATGGGTACGGTGATGAGACACCACTAGCACATTACAGGAATTCACTCCCAATACAGTTCTGACCTCACGGCAGTGGTGGCTCAGAGGGCTAAGGCACTGAGTTACTGATCGGAAGATCGGTGGTTCAATTCCCAGCTCAGCTAGGTTGCCACTGTTGGGCCCTTGAGCAAGGCCCTTAACCCTAACTGCTCCAGGGGCGCTGTACCATGGCTGACCCTGCGCTCTGACCTCAGCTACACTGGGATATGCGAAGAAGGAATTTCACTGTGCTGTAATGTATATGTGACAAAATAAAGGCTTTTTTTTTACAGCCCATTACCACGTGTTTAGGCTATTAAGGAAGTTTCAAGTTTCAAATTTTATTGTCATATTGATCATAAGAAACATGATCCCCCCCACCCCCCTACAATGAAATTCTTTCTTTGCTGCCCCCAGTTAATGCCACTAAAAAGTAAAAAAAATAAACATAAAATTGGATAAAATTAAATAAATATAGGTATAAATAATAGGTATAAAAAAAAAAAAAATAAAATATATATATATATATATATATATATATATATATATATCATAGAATTATATACAAACAGAACTAAAAGCAAACTATGAAATGAAAATAGCAAACAGTAAGAAGATAAGATGTTCCTGGGAGGCCGGCGTTTCAGACATACTGTAAGCAGGCAGTGGCTTTGGTGCAGTGGAAAAACTTGATGGTATGAAACCATGATGGTATCCATATATATATCAAACTCTATGCTATATATACCTATTATTTACACCTATATAAATTTTTTAAATTCTATTTTATGTTCATTTTTTTTTTTTTTTTATTCATTTCATTTTCTTTTTAGTGCCATTCACTGGGGGGCAGCAAAGAAAGAATTTCATTGTAGGGAAAACAGTGAAAAATGAAATGTCTATTTAAGCCATACAGTTTGAAAAATGTATGGTTTGTATAGACATTACATTTTCCAGACATATTCACAATATCCTGTATATGGCATTTTTGGGAAAATGTGATTTCTGTTCTTTTCTCAGTAGAAGACGATTGCTTACAACAATCCACACTGTGAGTAGAAGAGCTTCATTTCTGAGGTTGATCTCAGTGCTGTCATGTATACTGTAGGTGATGGCCGCTTTTACAATGTTAAATTTATTTAACTGTAGGTCTTTGACCCTCATTTGTTCCAATCCTCATTTCAAAAGAACTAAAACCGACTACTCATTAGCTTCATTATCTCCATTAAATCACAACATAACTCCCTGTTAATTATTCCAGATTTCCCTGATTGCAACTTTGTTTGCTTTCACACTGCATTGGAAATAATCCTGTAACGTCCTCAGCTGTAAATCTGTTTAAAAATGGGATTTGATTCGGTAAATCCTCGTTCGAGCAGACATCTCGTGAAGCAGTGCAGTCGGTGTTTATTAAAGATCTGCCTGAGCGAGACATTAATTCCAGTCAATAAGCAGATCTTCATTAATCCTTGTGGAATACTGCTCATCCCTGGGGAGGTCTATCATCAGGAATAAATGCCACCCCCACACACACACACACACAAACACACACACGCATTCACAGAAATTATACACAATCTAATACATGAGTGCACAAATGGATGTTCTGCATCATGCCGCGAATCTAAAACCGCTCCTTCTTATTTGCGGTTGCACAAAAACTCGACGTCCGTGTGGGCGTCAGAGACTCGGGCGAATGGACTGTATATGCAATTTGCCCAAATCTCCTTTTTTTTTTTTTTTTTTTTTAAATGAGTGTGTGGTGAGGAAGGGCAGATGATGAGGATGAGTGCGAGGAAAGGAAGCAGGTCACAGCGACAATGACAGGGCCTCAAGGCCCCCGGGCCCCCTGCTGATCTCCCATCTGCAGTCATTACAGAGACTAGTCAGACATGAAGAGAAAAAGCCCCGCTTACCGCTCTCACTGTCACACAGCCATCAGGCAGGACAGCACAGACAGACAGAAAGAGAGAGAGAGCGAGAGAGAGAAAGCGAGAGATGTCATGTAGTGATTCAAGGACCCTGCCCCAAACCATCCCATATTAGAGAGAAAAAGGTATACAGAAGGAAAGAATGAGAAAACTAAAAAAAAAAGAAAGACAAACAAAGATGATGGGTAGTGCTTTATGAGTCTTTCCGAAAGAGAGAGAGATACAGAAAGGAGGACAGTCAGTGAGACTGAGAATGAGGCCATGTGGTGATACCAAACCATCCCTTAGTAGAGAAAGCAAAAATACAGAACTGATAAAGAGAAATCAAGGGACAAATGGTTTATGAGTCTTTCTCGAAACAAAAGAGACAGAGAGAGAAAGAGAGAAGAAAAGGGACATGAAATGATGTCATGTGATGATTCAAGGGCCCTGCCTACAGAGACACAAATAAAAACAAGAGCAAAGACAGAGAGAGAGAGAGAGAGAGAAGCATTGATTCAAGTGGATTAGTAGTGGATTTGGTGGATTAGAGGATAGCGCTCTCACCTTGCACATCCGGGTTCGATTCCCACCATGGAGCTTGCATGTTCTCTCCATGTTCGGAGGGTTTCCTCTGGAGGTGCGATGCTACCAATCCCATGCCTTACTGGATCCTCTTTAAACATTCCACTATCACATAACCATCATTAATTATTTTCCCATATCCCATAAGTAGTTACTACACCATTACTACTGTACATACAGTATGCATTCTTTTTTTTACTGTAGTTACCAAGCTCGAGAACCTTATTTGAAAAGTGTTACCAAAATAAATAAATAATTCCAATCCCCTCACCCTGCTCATCAAGTAATGGTCATGACGGACACGGCTTGCTGCTGAGTTCACCTTTGATGGATTAACTCCAGATGCCGGCGAACGCAAGGACTTAAGCTGGGAAAGGAACGGAGTTTGCAAAGGCTCCCAGCAGGAGCCGTGCTCAACAGGACAGTCCTCTCAGGAGAAAGCCTCTGCAGTGTATTTCCACCAGCAGAAGGGGGCGAGAGAGGATAAGTAATGAGGCTGTGACCTTTTTGAGCTCGGGCGCTCTGGAGCTCTCCAACCCGTGAACGTTAGAATTACGGGGCGCGAGCAGGTCGAGCGTGAGGAAGGCCGAATAGCTGATCGATTTCAGTTCAAACCAGAATCGTGCAAAGCTTTTATTAGACCATAAGATTGCGCAGATTTTCCAGTTCTTTTTTGGTTGAGCTGCATGAATACCGGACCGTCACTGACACTGACATCGGCTCGAGGGACGAGAAAAAGCAAGGAAATGTTTGGCTGTATGAAAATGTCAAGTTCTCACCCAGTGTGATTATGCCGGTCCCGCTGCGAAAGGAATACTAGGTTTAAAGAAGTTGAACGATAGTATTGCATTAGGGAGCACAGTGGCCTACTGGTTATCCCTGTCGCCTCACACCACAAGGGTTTGGGTTTTGGATCTCGTTTCCGGTCTGTGTGTGTGTGTGTGTGTGTGTGGAATTCGCATGTTCTCCCCTGTGCATGGTGGGTTTCGAACAGGTGCTCCAGATTCCACGCACAGTCCAAAGCCATGAGCCGTAGGCTGATCAGTGTGTTTCCAAATCACCCATAGTGTGATGGGTTGGCACCTCATTCAGGGTGTACCCCGTCATGTTCGCTGAGCTCCCTGGCATTATCTCCAGGCCCCCCTGCAACCCTACACAGCATGAATGAATCATGTTGCAAACTACAAATTCATCAAATGCTCACCGTTATTCCTCTAATGTCAATTTGTCGAACTTAATTGTTTTTTATAGTATAAAAATTCAATGCACAGTATTTCCCCCAAATCCCAACTTAAACTCGAGACAAATCAATCAGCTGAAGCATGCTTGATTTCAATGTTTCATGTTAGCTTTAGCAGTTTTACACTGAAATTACTGTATGTGCGCTGACAATGAAGTGTCTGGTCGCTTTACTTTCCAGGGAGCCTTAACGTCTGTGTTTCCTTTTACCGCTCCTTTTTAGTTATGCTGCTATAGTTAGTCCTGAAAGGTCCCTGCTTGCACTCTGCACTACATCTACATTCCCCATCTCCATGATCTACAGGAGAGTGTTACCATACCTGTTCTTTCTCTCTCTCTCTCTCTTTCCCTACAGATGGCACTCCTGAGTTGCCCGTGATCCCGCCCCATTCTGCCATCCTGACCTGATCTGATCGGAGTTCCTATCCCACGGTGGCCCCTGGCTGATCCTGAGGATGGCCCCCATATTTTCTGCTTGGGATGCACGTGTTGACTTAAAGACGGTCTTGGACTCAGCTGATGCAGGCAGTTTTTCTGTGCAGACTTGTGACTGCAGTCGCTCAAATTCCCCTGAACAGTTTTTTTTTTTTTTTTTTTACCTGAGTCTCCAACAACTAAAGTAGACTTTATATTAACTTAAACACCTTTCCTGTTGCATTGAACATTTAACATCATAGCACACAGATATAGAAGGAACTGAATTA
The DNA here is from genome assembly GCA_013621035.1 of Clarias magur. Taxonomy (NCBI): domain Eukaryota; kingdom Metazoa; phylum Chordata; class Actinopteri; order Siluriformes; family Clariidae; genus Clarias; species Clarias magur. The sequence continues at coordinate 337,820 of QNUK01000228.1, read as the reverse complement.
ATATTTGTCAAATGTACCACATAGCACAGTGAGGAAGACAGGGGGAAACTTGGGTCAGAGCGCAGGGTCATTCATGACACAGTACATATAGTTAAGGGCCTTGCACAAGGTCTCAACAGGAGCACATGAGCAGAGCTGGAGCTTGAACCCGCAACCTTCCAATCAGTAACTCAGTAACAGTTTGAGCCAGCGCTGGCCTATGAACCACCACTGTCCTAAAAATTGGAATTGAAATGGAGAGCATTGTTAACTTGGTCGAAGGCTTCTTGCCATGAGCAAAGTCCCGGCCAATACCAAGCAGTGACATAACACTTTAGGGCTCCTAAGTAAAAACGGAAGGGGTGCGTCAGGTATCATCCTTAGATAAACCTGTGCCAAAATCACCCATGTGTGGCTTGGATAATCTGCTGTGGTGACCCCTAATGGCAGCAACCAGTAGAGCAGCAACGGTGGAATTAAAATGGATAAATAATGGGATTATTGTTCAATAATTTATACAACCAGTGAGTTTCTTCTTTAAATGTCATATCTCTAACTATAAAGACATTTGTTATAAATATGAGTAAAGTCCAAAGAATAATATTATTCTGACATACTACAGTATGTGAGATGTATAATACTGAACTTTTAAAGGATGTTTCACATCAGCTAAATCTTGCCCGGTGCAACCTTGTGTGTGAAGCAGCAGCTGTCAGCCGAAACAGCGAGTGGAACACATATTCACCCCTGTAGCACTCATCAGGCCAGATGAAAACGGCAGGGTGAGCCTGACGCTAGGAAAAGCTAGCACACGGCGGGCAGGGAGAATCCGCTGTGCTCAGGCTTTAATTTAGAGGTGAGAAGCAAATGAGGCCAGACGCAGCCGAGCTTCTGCTCTGTCACAGCAGAGATCCCGAGGTCACTGCTCACTTCACGCCCTCTCAGCACAGGGTGAGGAGGAAGAGCCGCCTGGCAGGGGTGAGGATGGCAGTGTGTGTGCGTGTGTGTGTGTCTGTAAGAGTCACTGAACCCAAATTGCTCACTGAGCTCATTGCTGAGCTGGGACAACTCAATATCACAAGGTGTTAGAATGAGTAACAGCGAATTCATTGGGTTTTCTATGAATAAAGACTCAAGAAATCACAACAAAACAAATCTTTAACACTAAAAGTCATACAAATTTGTAAAAACAAACAAACAAACATGAAGTCAGTTGAGTAAATATGCTATGTACCCTAAACTTCTATGAATTCACATAATTGTAGTTTAATTTCATGTTTTTCATTTCTTTAAGTTAATGATCTTATCATCACATTTCATGCAACATGAAACTAATTGTTTTTGCAACAGCTCTAGATACTCTTGTTTAATTAAAAATGTGCACCATGCTCATACAGCGGTATGACAAAATTCATCCTGCGAAATATATTTTCTCATAGTAGGAAATAATGTAAATGCAGATAATCTATTTCCAACACTATTCATTCAAATTCAAATTTTATTCGTCACATGCACAGCCAAACGCAGTATGATATGCAGTGAAACGTTTTACCGAAGCACTCGCTCCTTGACCAAAAAGTGGTAGAGAGAAAAATAGAGAATTTTAAGTAAGAAATATAAAATAAGAATATAACAATAAAAAGAAAAATATAGTATGAAAAGAAAGTATTCAAATAAGGAATATAAAATATGAAATAAAAATATAATAAAATATTTACAGTATAGAAAATAAAAAAGAATAATTTTGGCTTATGTAATTTTTTTACATTATGTAAAATATAATAATATTTTGGCTCATGAAAACAATCAAAAACCCAAAATATGTAAACTTGCTTCGCTTGGATATCCACTGATGCAAACAAGTTTTGAATGGCTTCCGGACGTACTCGCATCTCATGTTGGCGCAAGCCGGTGTTATTTCGGCTCCATTCTTGGTTCATCATTAATGGTGTAACTCAGCAGTGAGCCATCCACATTGTTAGAAAAACAAGCCACTGAAAAATCTGCCAGTCAAATTGAGCCTGGACTTAAAGTTCCACTCTGAATGTTCACCGGAACGACTGCAATTCACAGATGTACAGTACGGCCTTCTTAAATGTTCTTAAATGTACCATTTAAATGTTTTACTGTGAATAGGAGTCTCATCAAGTCTTCTGTAAATGTTAATCGCTTTTGCGCCTTCATTCACCAGAAATTTCATCACCTTGATTTGACCCTTGCAATGTGCTATGCTAAAACAAATGTATTTTCGTTTGTCGTATCTATAGGAAATAGAGATTTTTTTCCCCCTGATTGTTAAGGTGTAAAAGGTTTTTTTTAGTCCCATCCCATTAAGGAGATACCCTCCTTGAGATGGTCCAGTATTTTTTTTTAGATGGTCCAGTATATGTGTATATATATATATGTATATATATATATATATATATATATATATATATATATATATATATATATATATATATATATTTTTTTTTTTTTAGGATTTAACTTGCAATTCATCTCACAACCAGCAGATGGCTCTTAATACAACAAGCTGCTCCTTTAACATAAATTTACAGTATATAAACTACTATGTTACCTGGATGGCCGAGGCCTTTCCATGAGGGCCTTAGATCCTTCGTCTGTGAACAGTCATAACACATCATGGGGTGAGTTGATGGTGCAGGAGGATGGCAGGCAGGAGGTCAGAAAAACTTTAAGGTGACCCCCACCTGAGGACTCAGCACCTGATGGACGAGTAAACAAGACGGAGGATCACTTTTCTAATATTTCACAGAAGGTGTGTGGTGATTAAAATAAGGAACTGAGGAAGAAGAAACAGGACTTCAAAGTATCATACATGTGATCTATCCTTTTTTTTTCACCACAAGAAATGGTTTGTATATTGGCACTATGTGCTTGCTAGGTTTCCTCCGGATACTCTGGTTTCCTCCTAGACTCCAAAGACAGGAGGGCTAATTGGTGTTCCCAAATTGCCAGAAGTGTCCGTGCATGTTTATCCTCCAATGGATTGGCAGCCCATCCAGGGTGTACCTCACCTCATGCCCATAATTTCCTGGCCTTCCACATCCACAGGTTGTACAGGATGAGCGGTATAGAAAATAGATGAATAAATATACTGTATACGGTCTATATTTGATATAATGAATAAATATACTGTATATACACTCATTCCCCTGCATGCATGCTCAGATACACATGTGCACGCACGCACACACACGAACAGTGTTTGAAGGCAACAGGAGCAGCAGCCTGCAGCAAAATGGCACGGCACAGCACGAGAGCCTCACTGTTGTCCAACAAGCTCCCAGCTGAATCCCGTCGAAACTTAACACGCTGTGGCTCGCCTGAACCCGGAGCTCTCCTCTGGAGTGTGTTGTCGTGACCGTGAGCCCCGGTACGTTCGCCCGGCGGTGGGGGAGCCGAAACCCCGCCAGCCTTCATTCAGCCCTTGCTTCCATATCCAACCTGACATAAAGGTGATGTGAAGGTTCACGAGGACTTCAAAGGCCAGGCTGAGCCTCCTGCGCAGTCGAACCTGCCGTCCTGTTTTATATCTTCTCCTGACTACTCAGAGCGCTAATGCGCTAAGGGCTACCGTGCCTTTTAATAACTGGTGTTTGCTTTGTGAGAAAAAAAAAATCTAAGATTGTTTGAGTATACAGTTCTTATGATGGAGGAGGAGGTCGAGTTAGCTGTTAGCAGACTGGAGCAAACAAGAAGTGGTTTGCTAATTTCTTTCAAGAGTTTGATTCAATTAGTAAAAAAAATTTAGTTGATGGCTAGTGCCTGCAAGTGTTACAGTTGTTTTATTTCAAATATATATATATTTTTTTATTCAGTGTTTTTACTTATTAGAAACGTTAATTTAGTTTGCAGTTAGTTGCTAGTTAGTCGGCTAATCACTAGTGTTAGCAATATGCAGTGATATTTTTGCAATTTTGCATTGATGGTTCTAATGTGCAGGAACGAGATTGATTATTTGCTGAATTTTTGTTCATTTTCCAGATAATAATAATAATCTGAGGAGAAAAAAAAAGTAGATCATAAAAACACATTTGGGTCTTATTTATCACACTGGACACGAATGGACTTATGCTTCTAAATGTGTGTATACATTTAAACACAAAAATATGAACTGATGTAAACTTGGTTGACTCGTAATTGAATTTACTGCACTTTTATATATGGAAAAGGTATCAAAAGGAATAAAAGGTTGATTTCCTTTTACAATTATGATATTTATAGCACTTCACAGATGCACTTAGCCAGAGTGTGTTATTGATTTTTTATATTAGTGGCATTCATTTATGAAACAAAAATTATTTGACTGTGAGAGGAAACCAACCAAGCACAGGGAAAAGCTGCATTGCTAACCACGATAGCACCATGCTGCCAAAATATAAACCTTATATAATATTATTAATATTGTGTATTATACAACTGTTAGTTCTGACCAAGTAATTTGATTGGATGAGAGGTATTCCACAAATACTGAAACATTTAACTAATATACTGTATATGCTGCATCACAGGTCTTCTAACAATCCTTAATTACACTAACTGTCGGTCGCAGCAGGGAGGAGAGAAAGCTAGCAGCTGCCCATATTCAAAACAAGACACGGAAGCACTTTCAGCAAGAAAACACATCTGATAACATCATGTCATCATAGAGCAACACCTAAGCAAATAGCTTCTAAGTCATTCCAAATTGCCTCTGAACCATTTTTGTTGTTCTGTTCTCAGCTAACGTGAACTACTACTACAGCAACAATACAACACAAGGCTGAATCCCAAATCCATATCCAACACCTAATCAAATTCAAATTTTATTTGTCACATACACAGTCATACACAATGCGATATGCAGTGAAATGCTTATACGACTGCCTGTGACCTTATTTATTTATTTATTTATTTACAAGAAATAAGGAAATAAATAGTGAATAGTATGAAAACAGAGTAGTTAAACTATAAAACAAGATGCAAGATACCAAAATTTTCAAAAAATATATAGGAAATCTAAAAATCTAAAATATAACAACTTATATTTATGTTATCAAGGGCAGTAAGTTGTGTGTGGAACAAGGGATTAGTCCACACACAAAGTACATAGTACATAGTGCACTAGCTCTTAGTAACATAAGAGCAGTAAAAATTGAGTTTTTTAATGTTTATATTATATACAGTATATTCACGTGATAAAGAATTTTCTGTTTAATGTTATTGTTAATTATACTGCAAAATAATTGTTTAAGTAAACAAACAAATCATAATCTGTTGATAATAAAGGCTGTTTATGGAAGTGTTATCTAAAAGCAATATCACGCTCAAGCTGTGCCTAGGACCCATGCATAAGAGCCATGCTCATATTCAGGATAACAGCACTTCTTATGTAATATGGCTTTATTAAATATATTAATTATTAAATATATAAATAGCATGGGAAAAATAACTCCAAGTTCTGCCTTTCAGGTTATGATCATCCACTTTTCAACCCTCAGCCTTCATTTTATCCTCACAACTGTCAGTGCAATTGAAATTTTCCGGCTCACAACCTGAAAATTACTTGTGCCTGGGAATCTGCTTTGCAATCTAGGAGTGATCAATATATGCACATGTGTAGGAAGAAAATCAGTTGAACACCTCATGAAAAATTTTTTGTCTGGTTGGTTGGGCTTTACAAACGTTTACACACTACACAAAAGGATAGAAACAACAGGACTGTAAGTGTAAGGGCTTTGGGTTTACAATCAAAACAGTCGTAGTTTATGGTCTACAAAAATGCCACAAAAGCTGAGATACTGCTGGTGTAAAGAGTAGGAGCATTCAGAAAAACCACTGCATCCCCACTGCTTTAAGTGGAGCTCACGTGAAGAGCTATTTCTACTTGATACACTGCTACAACATGTGCCGTGTGTGTGTGTGTGTGAAAGAAAAAGAGGAAAACGTGAGAGAGAAAAAGTGGGAGAGGTGCATTCTGTCTGTCGCACCTATTACCCTCGAAAGCTCATTAGGAGCAACATATCAGAGGTGTGTATGAAGGGGTGTGGAATGTGTGTGGAAGGGTCTGGAAGGTGTATGTGTGTGTGTAAATGGAGGTGGAAAGAGTGTGTGAGAGTGTGTGTGAGGGCTGAAGATATTGACTGTCACTTGTCACAAGATAATCAGAACCTGATGGTGGGGTTAAAACAAGAACAAGATCAACTCTGGGTTTATCTTCGTGTCAGAGTCTCATCCTCTACTTCTGCGGTTTGCAGTATATCAGATTTATTATTATTAACAAAATATAAATATAAAATAGTGGTTTCATTACATGATAACAATGTTAATTTTGTTGGGAAATCTAAAATACGATGCTAATCGAGTGTTTAAGCTAGCAGCAAGTGTGTGCTAGTCCACTTAATTAGCTGCCACCACACAGATGCTAGCTAAATACATGCTAGGGTTTTCTTTAGCATTCTGAATTTTAAGAACATTTGTGTTAGCTTTGCTAGCATTTGACTTTGTTTGTTGTGTTTGTGAATATGCTGCTAGATTTGGGTTTATCAGTAGTATTTGTAGTGTTTTTAAATCTTTGACTAGCATTTGGATACATAAATATTGTGTGAAGTTCTTTTAATTATTTGACTTAGTAGTGTTTGTGTTAGCAGCAAATGTGTGCTAGTCTACTTGCTTATGATACATGCAGCACTAGGACTTTCTTAAGCATTCTGAATTTTGAAGTGTGTCATTTGTATTAGCATTGTGACTTAGTTTGTTGTGTTCGTGAATATGTTGCTAGATTTGGGTTTATCAATAACATTTTGACTTTATTTACAACTACTTGAGTTGGTAATGTTTGTGAATCTGTTGCTAGATTTAGCTTTGTAGTGTTTGTGTATATGTTGTTAGATTTGGGAAATTCTTATTTTAGTATTTGGATTAGTTTGTCGTGTTTTTGAATGTGAATAGAAATAGAATTTGGGTTCATCAATATTATGTGAATATTTGGTAATTTAATTTAGTTTAATTTAAACCTAAATTTCTAGTAATCTTTTGGGATTGTTAGTATTTGGTGTTTTACTTGGTAATGTAATTAATGTGATTAGCTGCTAAAGTCAGTTAAGATATTTTTCTATTATTATTATTAACAGAATTTTTTGATGATTGATTATAAGGCAATAATACAGTATGACAGTTTCTTTTTTTTTAATGTCAAACTTTTTTTTGACAGCCTCCTTGAATCCCTTTTTTTCAACTTCGTATCATCGTATCACTATATATATCAAATCACTATATATACATGTTTACCTTTTTTCCCTCCCTCCTCAGCTGAATCAATTCACTGGGAGTTAAGCGATGAGCACGGTATCACGAAATGACGGAGACAAACTCGGGTCAATAACTCATTAGGAGCCCATTGTTTTTGAAGAGAAGCTGCTAAAGGAAAAGTCTATGATGGTAGAGAATGCTGAATATCAGAAATTCCTTCATTAAACCCTGAAGCTTTTCGGCTGTACAGCGCAAGCAGAAACAAACCATCAATCTGACCCCTTGCAACTTTTTATATCAGTTTGTACTCGCCCAATTGTAAATTTTCCACAGTGTTCTGAAAAAAAGAAATCTTATTTAAACATTTCCAATGTTCTCCACTTATAACAATTCTAAGAAAATGACACACCAGTCATTTTTCAGCCCAAATGTCCAAAGCTGAGGCGGTTTTGAACCTCGGCACGAACAAAGAATTCACCTTTTCTATCATCGCTATCATATCCGAGTTGCATCGAGATTGACATGTTATGCATCAGTGACCAGCTGCTCGTTGCTTGCTCCATCTTTTCTCTGTCTTTTTTCCCTGTCTTTTCTCTCACACAGGGAGGAATCTTGCGACCTGCTAAACTGAGGGTGTGACTTCACAGTGTGCATAATATGCTCTCAGAAAAAAGAGACAGATACAGAAGTGAAGTAGGGTGGCATGAGGCGAAGTGGCAGATATTGTAAATGAAGAGTACTTAACTCAAATGGAAGACTGTATGAGCAGTGTTAGCTTAGTGGTTATGGTTACTGGAAGAGAACCATAACCGTTTTAACCATTCTGATGGGCTTCTAGTGTGTGTTGAACAAACAAAAAATTACGACAATAAGTCTTCCCTGCTTTTTGTCCTTTTTTATTTTTGCTTTCGGCTGGTGCTCAAACAAGCCAGTTCGATTTTTCCCCTATTGTGACCTCATATAAGAAGGTCCCCTCTCAAGGCTTTTTGCTCAGCACGGCAGTTTTCTGTAAGGGTGTGGTTCTGGCAGTGGACAACCATTCATGAAACCATTTTTTTTTTTTTTTTTTTTGCGGTGTTTGGCCCTGACTTCCATCTTGCCTTATACAGTACTGTAGATTCCTATAATCCACCTTTCAAGAGTTTGCTGAAGAACCTTTCATCTAGCAACTTTCAGGAGTGCTTTTATTTTGTAAGAGGAGATCTGAGCTGAGTAAAAGGAACTAATTAGTAATGGTGTTGTCACTTCGGAGGCCTAAAACGGCATGAAGAGTGAATTGAAGGACAGGGAGGTGGTTTAGCAGCTTAGCGGTGGCCTGGCTGACCTGCGCTGTGAGAAAAGGGCCAGACAGCTGTGATTGCAGTAGAGATTTCACACAGTGTAATTATCACACTGACACCATGGACTGAAAGGTGGTGCTGGAAGAGTGTGTGTCTGTGTGCGTGTGTGTCAGTGTATATGTCTGTATGTTGTTTGGATGTGCATCTTTGTAGGTGTTTTGGTCTGTTAAAAAAACTCTGAGTGCATGTGTATGCTGTATGAATGGTTGCATGCATGTATGTACGTATGTGTGTTTAAAAATGCGCATGAATCATTTAGTGTGTGTGTGGTAACATGGAAGAGGGGAGAATAAGAGGGCTCTACAGGTTATTAGCCCTAAACACTGAGGGAGATGAACCGGTGGAGTCTGCGCGTAATTTGAAGGCCCATCAAGCCTCATCAGGAACAGCAGGGAGGAGAGTGTCTGACTTCATCAGCTCATTCTCCCGACTTGGGCGGAAAATTACAGTAATTAAAAAGCCAGATAAGTACCGTGTCTCACTCTCTAGGCTGGGTCTATGTGTGCGTGTGCATGTGTATGTGTGTGTGTGTGTGTGTGTGTGTGTGTGTAGTGGGGAGATTCTTTCTCCGTCCCCTCATCCCACCGTCGCCTTCGGAGGGTCCGGCCTCTCTTTCGTGACCCCCTGGCTCCTTTGTGTGCACTCAGCGCCGGGGTAATTACCGCCTCGCTGCCTCGATGGCGTATTGATCAGATGAGAAAGGTGGCAAGGCGAAATGAGACTGAGCCGGGGCCAAATCGAAAGGTAATTCAAGAGCTCGGCCCCCTCGGCTCCGGCGTACCCTTTCATTAGGAGACAGCTGTGATATTGCCCGATCGATAGCCAACGCCGGATTGATCGAGGAGGCTGTCCACGAAGCTTTCTTCACCGAGCTCGATCGGTGAACGCTGAGCTCCGAACACTGAACGGCGGCCTCTTGATCCTAATCCTTTACAACTCTGCCATTCATGGAGGACGGGAGAAAAATAGCAGGAGCACCAACCCCACTCAGGTGGCGGTCACTCCGTGGCGTCGTTGTCTCAATGATATTTCAGATAAATAGCTGGTGGAATGTCTATAATCATGTCTCTGCTGAGAGCTGGCCGAATGAGAGCTGTCAAATTTGGTAAACAAATAAGAGCAAAATACAGACGTCTCTGCCCAACCCGAGCAAACGGATCAATGCCAGGGTGAAACAGCGAGTCCTTCTGTTTTGTGAAGGGAAAAAAAAGAAGAAACATAAGCTCCACTAAGGCGAGGAGAAAAGATTGGTCTAAGCAGCTCTGTCAAAACAGTGGAAAGGTTTACAGAAAGGAGGGAATATTAATTATGCTCTTTCAAACACAGTCCACTCCTTGGTAATTAAGATCACTGTCACAGGGTTTCATCAGCTGTCTGGAGCCTAAATTACAAGTCCAATGTCTACGCACACACACATACTGTATACACACATACACGTTTGAAACGTTTTTTAACGCTTTTCAAACACAATAGAAGAGAAGAGAAAAGTTTTGCTGCTGAAATGAAGGAATGAAGCGTTTAGACACCAGAATGACAAGCAGGAGGTGTTTTGAATATTTTTTTTTGGTGATAATCAGCAGTCTCAGCAGACTTAAATGAATCCTTCCAGCTCATCAAAATCGAGTCATGTGGTGTCAGAGTGAAATATTCAGCACACTGACTGATTTCATTTATCAGCTATGAAAATGTAAAGAAAAAAAAAGTCTGGTACCTCAGACATAGGATATAGGTACTAAAGTATGGATTTCATATCTGTAGCTCGGTTAGTTTTATTTGTGTTACTGTATGTTCATTATCATCTACAATATATCTGTACTTACTTACTGGTGGTTAATAACAATATACTATAATAGTAAAGATCATATCACAATTAAAAATGAATATGTTATGAGTGTATCACTTGACTACAACATGACATCCATTTATACAAAATATTATACTGTACATGTAGACTGTATTTAAAGGGGAATTTTTTTTTTAAACAATGAGTTGTGTCAGTTTTACATCATTCAACCTGGAATAAAACCTTAAGTGTTTAAATTGTTTTTTATAATTTTTTAAATTATATACAACTGATATAAGATCTGGTTTTATAATTGGAACTTAACTATAATTGGAAAGTTTGCTCAGCCACACAAGAAAGTTTATGTAAAATATGCAGATTAATTATCAGGTAAATAAAAACAAGATCTGTAACAAAATGTTTAAAAAGTGTTTTTACAACCATGAAACCATCAAAATTATATTTCTGATTAGGATAGAAATCTGGATTTTTATCATAACGTTTTATGATTCTCTTTTATTTATAATTTTTTTTTAATCTAACTTTTATTGTTTCTAATTAAAGTTTCTTTCATTTCTAAATGATGGTATCTTCTACACCCTTTCTTTCACTTGATTCGGGGTTAATATTTTTATATATTAATATAATAATAGTTTTATATATAAAAAAAAACTTTTTTTCTTTCTATTTGACTCTTTTTCAGAGGTTAAAACAGCACTGAGATTGAGCCTTTTTTTGTCTTTTTTTTCGCAATTCACATTCACAATTTAGGCACATAATGAGAAATAATACAATATATTAACTAATGAGGAGTTATCTAATGAAGTGAATTGCTGTAAAAAATATATGGTGAATGTGAGTGCATATACTAGCACTTAAACATACTGTTGGTAATATGCAAGTAATATGAAATGATTAATTTAGCTACATTTGTGCTTTAAAAGTCACATAACAATTTTAGAAAATATCACATAGCTGTTTTAACTCCAGAAAATCAGCACAAAATGTTTGCATTAAAGGAAAAAAGAGTATATAATAAAATAAAAATTCCAAAAATGGTAAAAGTGGTCAAAAATCATAAAACAAATAAATGGCATGATTCAAGAAGCAAATATGTGAAGATGCCTTTGAAAAACTTTTCTGTTTCTTTATTTATAAAATATTATTATTATTATTATTATTATACAATGGAGCCAATTTATTTATAGTGTCTTCCATGGTGTTATACTGTATGTATGCTAATCTGTGTTTGTGTAATCCTATAATAACTACAAAAACCTTAGGGGCAAAAAAGTGTCAAGTAAAGTCTTATTTTAAATTAAATTATGAGAAAGAAAACTTTTTTCTGTGTTAAATGTTAATATGAAGTGGAAGCTAACTCTGAACCAGTTCTGTGGCAATAAAATAACTCTGTTTCATACTTACACACCAAACGTATGTACTGTAAGAGTAAAAAGGAGCTCAGTTAAAACAGAGGTGGGAATGGGGGTCTTTCTTGTGGAGAGGGAAGGACAAGGAGATACAAATCTCAAATTATTTGTTTGTAGTTTAAAGCTCACCTTAACAAATTAAAGAGCGATAACAATAAAAAGTGTCGACACATGCAATTTAAGACAGACCCACTTTCAGCTGGTGTCTGATGTGTCCATCTCCATTTTCCTTCTTGTGATTTTAGTGCCAGTTTATTCTTCTGCCCATCATTCGGCACTGTGCAGTAGATTTTTTTTTTTTTCATTGCATATTTATTAAAATTTTGTACTCAGTAACAGATGTGATTTAAAATCTAAAACACATTTAAAAGTAAAACACTTCAAACTAAGTATACTTAATTAAAAGTAAAATTTCCTTTTTTTAAGCTATGTAAAAAAGTATGAGCAAACAAAAAGCAACTTCTCAGGCACGGTAATGTGAGTCTGTGTAATTCGTTACTTTCTCCCCCTGCAAAAAAACTGATCTGAGACCTGAAGTATAGCATATACAAGTTAGTATAACTTTCTAAAAAATGAACGTAGGCCCAACTGAGTGGTGTAATTAATGCTAAGTAAAAAAAGAAGAAGAAAAAAAAAAACTGCTGAGAAGCGTCAAGTACTTGACTCAGGTCACAAGCTGAACAAAACGCTTCATTCTTTTTTCCAAACAAAAGAAACAGGCATCCTGTCCATTCTGCCTGCACTGAGCGAAGACTCTTATTCATGTGCTTCATTTGAACGCTATCCAGGGCTCTGAGAAGTGCACCTAGTGTCCAGGTCATGACGTGAAAAGTGTTAATGACAGACAGAGGGTTTTCTAAAGACGAATCCAGGTTAAGATCAATATAACGAGAACAGAGCGAGGAGATGATCTTCAACACGAGTCTGACAGTCCCCTCGATGACGAACAGACTGTTGTCAGAAGATTTATTATGTTGGAAAAACTTGACTTAATAATAGCAATTGTGAAACGCTCGCATGAGGAGTCAAGCTGTTATGCACGAGAGGTGATATGATCCCACTTTTTCATTTCAATGGATCATTATTTCGAGAGACAATTCAAATAAGCACATAATAGACCATTGATTATTCTGAGCTATCAGAGATAGACAGCTTCGAGCCCAATTACGGGAAAAGATGGATCCGTGCGCATGCTGTCCGGACGAGATGAAAGAATTCTAGCAATTTGAAAGCATTGTCGCGAATTAAAAAAAAAAAAAAAAAAAGGAGCTAGAATAGAAATGCAGGATTATTTGAAACATCTTTACAATGGAGATGTGTGAGAGGGTGATATCTATTCAGTCGTCTGTTTATTTAAGCTGTCAAAGAAAAGGAATACGTGGTTTAGATGAAAATGAAACACGAACAGGTGAATGGACGCTGAAATACGTACAGTATCAGTCAAACGTTTGGACGCAAGTTTGGATTTATTTTCCACATTCTTTTTTCTATAAACTATAACAACATCAACAACAACAACGTTGACAATGACAACAGTCACTTGTTATTTGACACAAAGGTCAGCTGTTCTGGAACAGTTCTTGCAAGAACAGTATTGTGTCAAGTGCTTTTGCAAAACCCATCAAGCACCATGATGAAATTGCCTTCACTGTCTGATTTGTCTCAAGTAGCTACTGTATATTTCTTACCGATTTTGGAATATTAAAAACTATTGAAACATTGAAATTCGATGTAAGTTGTGTTGATTGATTCAATATCAACTCTCATATACTGTACAGTAAGTGTTCATCTTTTTTCTCTTCCACGCTCCAGTCCAGTAGTGCGCAGCATTAAACGAAACGGAACTGGAACAAATAAGCAATAGTCTGGCAAAACACGAGTATTGGTGAAATATGGAAATAGTTTTATCTTTTACTTTTAATTAAGTTGACGATTTTAGATCTTTTAACATTTGTAAATTCATCTAAATATTATCTAAAAGTGCCAATCGAATCTGAATCCATTGATTCAATTAATGAAATCCATGACCAAAAAATTGATAAAATCGCAAGTGTATAAGATGTTTCTAATTTTTAAATCTAATCATGGATCCCTAATGAACAAACCATAGCTGTCTGAGGACAAGAGGATGAAACCTTAAGAGGGTCAATTAAATTCTCATCATCGTATTATTACAGTAGAGGCAGGACAAACAGTATTCAGTATTCTCTGTGTTCTCAGCTAAAGATGTGCATGGGAGTGTTTCACACAGTTGTCATTTCTGTTTGTACCTCTTTATGAGATCCTTGGGTAGCATCACCTGAATTATAAGTGATAAAATGAAATCAGTTTTGGTAGAATTATTAAGCATGCTCTCTCTTTCTCTCTCTCTCTCTCTCCAGCCTCTCCGCCCTGAACAGAGGCATGCTGGGAGTGATTGCCGTGATTTTCCTGCACTCTATTGACACCATGGCAGGTGTTCTCTTCACTTCCTCTCAGTGCATGCTGGGAGATGCTAATCCCCTTCAGGAGGTCTGGATCCTTCACCCCTCCTGACAAATTCCCCCCCAACAACACGCCATCCCTCCAACATCAAGCCCAGTGTCTGTCCAACAAATGGGCCAGGTGCATGATTATGTCTTTCAAATAATATACAAAAATAAATAAATAAACGTCTGCCTCACTCTCCAGTGTCTTTAAATGATGCCTGGGATCAGTGTATTCCTCTTTTACAGATTGTAGTTGATCGTGAACATTTTTCGTGTCTGAAGCTTAGTCCAGCACTATAATGCAAGCATGTGGATTTACTTTTCTCTGCTAATATTTTCCCAGAATGCACCGCTTCATTGTGGAAATTATATGAATTAATAATGCAACCTCAGTTATCGGACCTTAAACAGATCATCCCTCTACTATGATATGGTGCTGTTGCCAAAAACCTAAATGAAAGTGGCAGAGGAGGAGGAATTTTCGTCTTGTTTTAAATGTTTGTTATAATCGTCAACAATATTTGTATTGCAATAATAATAGAAAAAAAATAATGTGCAACAAAACTCATCACTTTTTTTCCTTGTTCCAAGTTGCAGCAATGATTTACTACAAAAAAAAAGAAAAAAAAAGAATGAGTTTATGTTTAATTGGAAGTGGTTACTGTACCTACTTTACGTAAACTAATATAGCTGACAAGTCTCATATTGTGTGCTAAGATTGCACAATACCTGGACTATTTTTAACAGATAGGCATCTAACATCAAGTAAGATAATATTCCATCCATCCATGGACGAACCTGTGTAGTCAAAGGTCCATAATGTCCATTGTATCTATTCCCATTTTATGACCATGGCAGGACCTCTAGTCAGCATTCAGTGACGAAACCAGTGTACCCGGAGGAAACCCACCAAGCACGCCATGGAAATTCCATGCACACAGAGCCGAGGTGAAAATTTAACCACTTAGCCACCATGCCGCCAAATATCATTTCATGTAGGTATATTTTATGTAAATACAATTAGATACAGACAATGGCTTATAGGACTAGCAGTAAGTGAGATAGCATTGCATTGGAGGTGAGGATAGATAGATGGATGGATGGATGGATGGATGGATAGATAGATAGATAATTCTGCATTAAATCATTCTTTTGTTAGTGTTTTGCAATCGTTCTTTTGTATCAATAATTCTGTACTTCCGTTACAAGCTACAAGCACAAATTGTATTGGTTAAGAAAATCTGAAACATATGAACCACGGCTTTGCCTGTTTATCAAGTATATAAAGAGAAATCATCTCACATAGCTCTTATTCACATTTAAAAATCCATCCTTTGTTTACACACAAACGCACAGACACACACACACCCACAGTGGATGTCAACCCAACATGGAGCAGGGCACGCAGGAATGGGCTCTGACCTCACAGCTTGAGCGTGTTTCTGCATGGCATTAGCGTGCGCGCACCTTTAGCCTAACACAAACACAACGTGTCTCTATTAACTCACTGCAAGCCCTGGCTTTCCAAGTCATTTAATCTAAAATGGATATTACGGAGTGCAAACAATTATGCAGGACGCCGTTTAAGCGCAAGACAGAAATGAGCTATGACACACTGCGTTGTGTTTAGATTATTGATCAGCCGGTGTTGTATCTGTATGTAGAAATTAACTGTATGATCTGTATAGTACTGTAGAAGACACAATCAACTGTTTAAAGTTATTAGATTTTTAAGACACACATACAGGAAGTATCCTGTAATATGCACAGAAATACACACGCACGCACACACACACACACACACACACACCTAATATAAGCATTTTTTCCTCACAGTGCAGACTGACAACATTCAAAAAAACTTTTTTTTTTTCAAATCCAATCGCTTACAAAGAAGCAATTCTGTTTCCATCTGTAGATTTAAGGAATAACACAATAAAATATACAGCATTACTTAACATTAAAGTTAGGAGTTCAGCCAAATCATGAACTAGCTAGCTATGTCCTTTAGGCACTATTTCGCCGCTAGTGAAAAAAAAAAAAAGAAAGAATTTATTTTTGTATATAAATTTGCACACACTGGAAAAAATAGTCCAGGCACACACACAGTGGTATCTCGGTATACGAACGCCCTGCCTCATGAATTTCACCTTACAGTTTTTTTCTGATGGCTTAAACCCTAACTGTGATTCTTATAGCACAATTTCTAAAACTATTAATACTTATAGCAAAACCACGCACTGAGTTAGCAAAACTAAAAGCACAAACACTGCTTTGCACTCAGTTTGCAATTTTGCAACACGCACTTTGCAAAATCGTAGGCACGATTCACTGCACAACACTCTTTTTGCAGAACTTTAAACACAACTCACTGCTTACACTCAATTACCAAATTTCCAACACACTCCTAGCAAAATGATCAGAAACGGATCCAGAATGCAGCAGCACGTCTCGTTTTCAACCTTCCCAAGTTCTCCCGCACCACCCCACTCCTCCGCTCCTTGCACTGGCTTCCTGTAGCTGCCCGCATCAAATTCAAAACACTGATGCTTGCCTACAAAGCTAAAAATGGCCCAGCACCCACTTACCGCTCTGCTCTAATCACACCACGCACTGCGCCGCATCCCCTCCGGTCCTCCAGCACTGCTCGCCTCGTCCCACCATCTCTCAGGGATCGAGGGCGGCATTCGTCCGGACTCTTTTCTGTTCCGGCACCTAGGTGGTGGAACGAACTTCCTCTAGATGTTCGTACAGCAGAGACTTTGACTATCTTTAAACGGCGACTCAAAACGTATTTATTTCTCCAGTACTTACAGGACTAACCCCCCCCCCCCCAAAAAAACCCCTCTTCCCAGTTGTGTTGGACTAATCGCACTAAGTTATTGACCTAGTTAACCCAGTGTAAGTATCTATCCAGTAATGTAAACTTTAAAGCACTTTTTGTAAGTCGCTCTGGATAAGAGCGTCTGCCAAAGGCCTAAATGTAAATGTAAATGTAATTAGGACATTTCGAAATGAGAATCGGTAAGTATTTTGTAGCACTGCCATACTCTAATGAGAAACACAACAGTACCATACATGCAGAAATACTGAAATTGTTACTTTTCATTCAATTGGCAGAGGAAGAATGCTCACTGCAGAACAAGAGACCCATATAGTGAACATGGTGATTGCCAATAATGCAATAAGACTGCGCGAAATACAGCAGTGCATAATTGATTATGACACCATCTTTCAAAATATACACAGTGCAAGCATTTCTGCACTAAGTCGTGTACTTGTGCGCCACAGAATAAGAATGAAGCTAATTTACAGAGTTCCTTTCAAGAGAAACACAGAACGTTTAAAGCAACTGCGATATGACTATGTGCAGGTAAGCTATAGTGTCATTGGTTCTGAATTTGGAAGTGCATACTGTAGTGCGGTGCATGGGCCTGATGTGTTGCATTTGTTTTGTCTTGTCCAGAGAGTGATGGAACTAGAAGCAGGTGCCATGGGACATGTGCTACTTTTTGTAGATGAGGCAGGTTTTAACCTCAGTAAAACCAGTAGACGTGGCAGGAACATTATTGGACACCGTGCCATCATCAATGTCCCAGGACAACGTGGTGGTAACATAACCATGTGTGCAGCTATAAGCCAGAATGGTGCTGTTCACCATCATGCAACCATAGGCCCATACAACACTGCACACATTATTGCATTCCTGGACACCTTACATGACATGCTCACTGTTCAGAGACCAGAGCATACCCGATATGTCATCATATGGGACAGTGTTAGTTTCCATAGGGCTGCTTTGGTCCGCAACTGGTTTACAGACCACCCATCCTTCATGGCACTCAACCTCCCTCCATACTCTCCATTCTTAAATCCCATCGAGGAGTTCTTCTCTGCCTGGCGCTGGAAAGTGTACGACCGTCATCCTCGTCAACAGGTAGCCCTTTTACAGGCAATGGAGGAGGCATGTGGAGATATTGACCAGGCATCATGTCAGGCCTGGATACGGCATTCAAGGAGATATTTTCCCCGGTGCCTTGGACTGGAGGATATCGCATGCGATGTGGACGAAATTTTGTGGCCAGACCCAGAAAGACGACATGATGTAGGCTGATTGTCTTTTTTTTTTTTTTTGTGAAATTACTATTTTGTCTTCTGACTTTGTCTTGGTTTTGATGAGTGTGACTAAACACCAATACTTGAAGTTTGGATCCTTGTATGTTTACATGACACTATGACAAAAGTATGACCTCAAATTGACAAATTGACATCAGAGAAAGCAAAAGCCAGATGTGTGTTGTATTCGTACCATCAGTGTGCAGTTGGCGCACTGTGTGCTTAGTAGATGATGGCTTGTGTGTACTGTTTGATACGAAAACACCATTTTTACGAAAGTGTGAAGAGTTAATCTGGCTGTGTTCGCTTTTGCAAGAGAACTACAATGTTTTGATAATTGCGTGAAAGCTTTTCTTATTTGTGTGTAGAGTTTTGCAAAAATAGCCAATAGTTACAAAAAATGTGCTTAGGCAATCAGAAGAAACTGTAAGAACTGAAATATTGCAAGAACTGTTCCCCCCTGCATACAAAGCATTTTCGGCATAGGAATGGCCAAACCGAAGTTGCACAGACTTCTGGGAGCCTTTTAAAACTTAAAAAAGTGTGTAAGTGGAGATTACGTAATTTGTTTGTCTGTTTGTTTGTTTTTTGCATTTTGTGCAAGATTTAGTGATGACATAGTTCCAAGAATGGTAACACGGACAGTAGCAAGAAAAAAAGGGAGACGCTTTCAGTTTTATTTTTAAAGCAGCTGGTGCCAAGAGGAATTATAAATTAAGGTTAAATGAGGTTGAATGTCTGTTCATTTCATATTTTACTTGATGTTTTGATTGTTTTTATATGTAAATATAGGATTATAGTGTTGAAAATGGGTAATATTGGTAATATTTGGGGTGGTTGGAACGGAGGATTATGTGCATTTATCATACATTACTTCCATTGGGACTCGACTCTGTGATGGTATTTAATGCAGACTATTAGCTATTCATGTTTAGCAACGGCAGTGATAAATCTTGGAGTAGCTACAGCTTTGTAAAGCTGCCTAAAAAAAATGGTTAAAAGATCTTGCTTTGGTTAGTTTGAATTAGGATATAGAGAACAACATGCTGTAACTCTTAGAGTTTTAAATTGTCTTGCTGTACTGTACTGTATTACAGTATATACATAAACATTTTTAATAAACTTATAAACTTATTATTTTAACCTTTATAATAAGGTTTTATTATTTTGATCTTATGACACCTTTACCTAACTAGTGTTGACATTTACAGTATTTAACCTAATCTAATGATACTCTCTCATCACAACACAAGCTTAAAGCCCAAGAGACACAACCCAGTGGCGGAAGGGCTTACTTACTGAGAACTCATGAGAATCTGTAAACACGTGTTCCCATAATCTGTAATATAAATATATAAAATATAAATGGCCACTACTAGAATGTAGCTTTAAATTAAGTAACATCAGTACATTCACTGTCTCTCTTTAAATCCAAACTCAAATCTTACCTGTTTAATCTTGCTTACCCACCTTAAATCCTTCCTGCCCTCTCTCTTGCACAGTTTCTCTTGGTATTTAATTTTGTTTTGTTGCTGGTATATTTTGTTTGTTTTTGTTTTGTCTTGTTTCTACGTGCCTTTATGTAACTTTTGTACAGTGTCCTTGAGTGTTTGAAAGGCGCTTATAAATAAAATGTATTATTATTATTGTTATTATTATTATTATTATTATTATTATTATTACATTAATGTACTGTATACTGTAAATATGAGGCATTACAGTATATGTAAGTCAAGGTACCTCACATAAAAAAACACTTTATTGTTTACAATATTTAAATGCAGATTCTAGCTCATAATTTGACATTTCTGCTCTAACAATAAATAAATAAATAAATAAATAAAGCAAAGAAAATGCCTAATTAATTCAGAATTAATTGCTGAGTTAATGAGGCATTAAAGACATATTAGCTTGTAAAATCTAAAACACTGACCATAGAGTTTGTTAAGACATCACTAATATAACTATTAGCTTGCTCAATTGTTGTTTATTAAAATCAAATGCGGTCGTGTTTGAAGCTCAAAAACGACATCATTGTAAGTTTCAACGTCCCACTTTCTAGTTTGCATAAGCTTCATGCTTCACTTTGTTGTTTTGTTTCCAATTAGAAATATCCAAGTTAAAATTTTAAATACACTCGCTTGCTGTTTTGTTTTATGCATTTATTTATTTGAAAGGAATGCCAAGAAAAAAAAAACTACAGCATATAAAAGATGTGTTCATTAACATTAAGGCAACATTACACTAAGTGTGTTCAAGAGGAATGTCCTGTAAATAGAAATCCCAGACATGAGACGAGATGTCCTGTAATGTACTTTTGTTTCATCCTGTCTTGTTGTTTTGAAAAGCCTCCGAGTGTATGAGCCTTAGCTTCTTTTTTTAGACTCTATCAAGCAAGTCTAGTGAGAGATGTCACATGGTGGATGCTAATTGTCAGATTTCAGGTCATGTGCACTACCCCCTACCGTACCTTCGCTTTGAGTAACAGACATCTGCGTCCAGCTGGAATTCCAGCCCATCTCCATTCCTCTCTGATGTTCCTCCGGAGCCTAATGGATTGTGAAAAGTCTGGCAGGATGTAATCTACAAAAGAGAGAATGTTTGCTTGGTGAATTGCAGAGCGGTGTGGTATAGAGTAAAGAACATGTTTGCCAAGTTTTATGTGTCATAAGCGGCGAAGTGGTTTAAGGTAAAAGACCTAGTTTTGATATCAGAGGTCATAAAGCAACAGCAAGAGGAAGTGAAATAGGATGTAAAATAGTATGTAAGTCAAAGTTTACTTAAAAAACAAAACAAACATGCAAAGAAAAAAAAAAACCTCACCATGAGGAAAAAAGGAAGCATATTTCATAGGGCTACATACAGTATACACTAAAATACCACACATGCTTATATTGACTAAACGTTTACTTGTAAATTAAGCAATTTCAATTGAATTAAAGTTCAATGCTGAGCATAAAAAACACAGAAAAAAGCACAAAAATAACTGAAACTATAAAGAAAAAGAGATAGAGTGAAAAAGAGATGGAAATAAATAAAAAAAACAGAAAGAATTGCTGGTTTGAATAATTTCATTGTTTTTTTTTCATAATTACTTATTTAATTAAAATGGTTCATGTTGAAAAATATGAAAAAGTCACACCCATAACAGCAGTTATGTAATCTTAGTAACCATCTGCTATATATATTTTTTTTACACATTTTAAAAATTATTTTCATACCCCAAACACTTTTCCCTGGAAATTCCAGGGAAAAAACATTATACTGTATATACGGCATGTATACGGCATGTGCAGTGTATACAGTATGTTTAAAGTATAAACATGAATTACACACACATGCACAAATGCTTACTTACAATAAAGAAATAATAACCATAGGAAATAAAAATAATAACAAAAATACAAACAAAAACACACAACAACTAAATAACAAAAAAATGTATAATCCAATCATATCAAAGAAAATGTTATTTTTTACATCCAGTTCCAGTCTTTTTTTTATTTGTTACAGGATCGGATACCGACCGTCGGTGCCACCTCTAACAGTAAAGAAAAAGAAAAGTAAATAATTAATGCAATATTCTATGATTGACAGTAGTCATTTCGTAAGTCTTATAAAGAAATAATGAATTAATTATTTAATTAACCCTATAATTTAATTAATGCATTATTTATGCTAAAACCGCAACCTGGACTTTTTCCCCTCTTGTTCGCTGCAACATTAGCATGAATAAAACTTTTAGCCATAACAATGGCATGTCCCACACAGTCAGCAGGTAGATGTTTAAAATTGCTTGAAGCTAACATCTGCTACCTACAGATGTCTCTTTATCCCAACTGAGCGTTTCACATCTACTGTATAAGCTCACAGCTAATTGAGAGGAGCCCTTTTGTTTTTATCTGGTCATTCATCCTTCACTTTTCACCCATTCAAAGAGCAAGACAGAGAACAGCACCTTAGTGAGAAATATTACTACTGATGACCTCATGTGAGAGTGTGCTCTACTTCTATGATGTAACGGTTAGGGATAGCAGATAACGTCAGTCAACATTCTCAAACCATACGGAATTTGGGCATTTTGGGAGTTGTTGTGTTTATTTCATTGTATAAGATGACATTCTATTCAATTACATGAACGAAATGGAAACCATTTTGTTTGTGGCATAAAGATACAGTATTGCAGATGCAGATTGTTTATGTAGCAACCTCAGCAGCAGCCTCATTTCCCCTCTCATCTGTTCCAACCACTCAGCATTCAGCATCTCCAGTAAACTAATCCCCATACTGATCATCTCTCATAATCTGCACCTGTTTCTCACTGGCTCATGCCTTAAGTTAGATGAGTTTTTCAATGCTTGAATGATTAATAGGTCACTGCGTGGCTTAAAAAAAAAACATTCCCCTGAAACTGCTCAGGTACAGGGACTGGACTAAAAATGAAAGACAGAAACCTGCCTAAAATGAGAGCCAGAAAGAGAACTAAATGACTCTTCGGAAAGCAAAATATGAAGAATGAATATTGATGATTTCACGTTATATGAGACTAATACTCATCTTAGTGTTTCTACACGTTTACAACAGATTTCTTTGGCAGGAATATCCCTTTAATGTACAATAACCCTGTCTAGACAATTTGTGTCTAGTTTGTTTACTTACATAAATTCTATGGATCATCTATTTAAATCTAAATATTTCAATTTTAAGATTATTATGTAAATATGTACAATTGGACAGAGAGATTTATTGGACAGAGAGAGCTGCTTTGTCCAGAATCTTAGAACCAAAAAACACAATAGGCCTAAATATCTCATTTTCATAGACATTTGATATTTATTTTTAGCAGTAAAACAGGCCAATAGCTTGATAACAAATTTAACTTGGATAATGGTTATTTGTTATTGCTATCACTGTAAAATCAAACAAACAAACAAACAAACAAATAAATCTCAGCATTGGTCACGTTTGAGTTTTATAGAGATGAATGCATAGCTTAAATCAATGATATTCTATTCTTTCCCTGCACTGAGACTGTTTAAGACATGGACTATCTCCAACAGCCCGGAACAACAGTGTCACTGCGAGTCAAGGAAGGATCAGGGGACAACGGGAACCCTCAGGCCGAGCTAACGACAGGAGGATTATTTGGACGTAAACCGCTGCGGGCTCGTTCTACGGCTGGCCAGCGTTTATTTGTTCCTGACGTTTAACTGAAAGCCTGGCGTTCCCCCAGGTACTATGGTGCGATGTCGTAATAACAGCGAGTGACAGCGAGCAGACGGCTCGCTTCTCCCCTCGTGCCGTTCCGCCCAGGACAGCGGCGCATAAACGGCTCTCTGCTAAATTGGGCATCGGGAATAGGGGAAGAAAACAGCAAACATCAGCCCTTTCGTCTTTATCTTGAGTGACTCGCTCTGCAACGATGGCAGCTGGAGGGCCTGCACAAACACTCGGGTTCGGGTGATAGTTTAACGCACTGGAGACAGATGGGAAGATGAGTTTTAGGGCATAACGTGCCACGGTAGATAGGGAAACGGAGATTGGAATTGGTGTTTATAACAGTTTTATCTTGTCCCTGACAAAAATGCGATGCTGTCATACGAACAGCTGCTTGCTTTCCGCTGGCTCTTTCAGGCTGTGAGATGTTCAACAGGTAGCATCAATACAATTAGCAAAGCTGTTAGTTGGACAACATCTTCCAGTAGTGACCCGCTTAACACAAGTAAGCGTTAGATAAGGAATAAAACGTCCGATTCCTATTGACCAACAATGTTTCATCATCGCAAAGTGGATTATTTTTCATTAACAGCGCTTGTAGCTGTGTTTGATCTCTTATACTACAGCGATTTAACAATATTTACAATTTTTATTTATAAAGTAATGACAAGTTGTAGTTTTTTATTTGCACTGTAGTTACATTTAACATTGTGGAACCTCCAACAAAGCAAGTTCACTGTTCTGTGTTAGCTAATACTTAATACAGCTAATACAGCAGTGTTATAGGAATTAGATTTTTTTTTTCCTTTGCAAGCCTCACTTCGTTTCTTTCTATTGAATTTAACATGCATGTAAACACTTGTTATGTTACTGAAGAGTTTCCCATATAGGACAAATGACTTTGGTACCACTGGCTGGCACTGGACACGTCACCATCTCAAAACTAGCTTTTTTTTTTTTTTTTCAAATCTATTACTGTGGTGGATGTGAAAGTTGTTACTATAGAAAGAATAAAATATTAGAGCATTACCATAAATCTTGCAGCCACGCCTACTATCAGATCATCCTTATCTGTATTTATATTTCACCCAACATCCAAATAAGTGCAAGAATATATACTATTTCAACTGGTTGCTCACAAGAAAACCATGAAACATAAAAAAGAAGTCTCAACCAATCAGAAGAAAGCCGCAATAATGCCTCTTATCAGTGATGGCTCAACTAGTGAACGTCCTAATCCAACTATATGTTATGCAGTTTTCTTTTTTTCCCCATCAGGTTTCAGCTGAATGAACTGAACTTAAAGCCTCAGCCAGGTCCCCGACTTGAAAACACACAAGTCGCGGAAGCCTTGTCTTTTAAGACAATATATGGTCTTGTTTTGGGGCGTGCAGCTGCGAATCAAATGACCAGTGAAATCCACCGGCTGGTGTGTTATTTCACGCTGAGGGCGGCGACTGTATGTATTTATTTTCGCACAATGGAAACACAGCCAGGCCAGGAGCTCTTTCATTTCCGTCCACAGGGGTGGTGGCTCTCCGCAGAGCGCAATTAGAAGGCCCGACACCTCCTCAGCCATTGCGGCCCCTGCCACTCGTGACACTGATCCTATGGAGAGCCCCTCCTCATGCGAGAGCTTCAATTACACTCTCACACTGGTGCCATTTACTCTCGTTTTTATACATAGGCTAGTGATCCAAGAGCAAGCAGGTTATACTGGAGAAAATACACTTAGAACAGTACGCTGAAGGTATACAGTATTGTATTACTTTTTCTGCAGGAATCTTCTCTACATGACATACAAAGGTGCTGACTGATAGCATTGTTTCTCTATCCACCAGTATATCCTTTCATTCATTAACTGAACTGTCCACTCACTTATACATCCATCCTTTCATTAAGTTATCCTTTTCTTGAATCCACTATTACAATTTTCCATTTTTTTTTAATCCATCTATTAATCCAGCCATCTAGTGGCAGGAATTGTTGAGATTTAATGTTTTGTTTTTCATTCTTTCGACTAATCATTCATGCATATGCAGCCATCAATATGTCAGCATCTATTCTCTGACTTTCTCATTTAACCACCAATTTTCCATTCATCTACAGTATCCATCCAGTACATCCATCCATAAATGCATCCATCCATCCACACATTCATTGTCTTTATTGTTTGCCCATTTACCATCTATTTACCTCCCTGTCCATTCATTTTTACATATTCATTTACTTTTTCATCCATTCATTTTTAAATCCATGCATTGTACTATCCACAATATGATTGTTTATTTTTTAATGTATCCATTTATTTATTAATCTACTGACCTGATAAAATGAAACTTAAAGTGACACCCAACCTCCTTCCTGTCATCCATTCATGCCTCCTTCTGTCCATCCATCTGTCCAAACATGCAACCATCCCACATATGTCCATTAGTTTGAATGTCTATACATTTAGCTATATTGAGTCATCCTTCCATCCTTCCAAATGTATACAAAAATGTATCCAAAATGCTTGTCCATCCATCCATCCATCCATCCATCCATCCATCCATCCATCCATCCATCCATCCATAAAGCATTATCTATCAATTTGATTAAACATCCATTCAGTCAGGGAGTCATCCATCCAACCATTCATCCATCTATCCAGCCAGCCACCCACCCACTGATCCATCCATCCATCCATCCATAAAGCATTATCTATCAATTTGACTGAACATCCATTCATCCATTTATCTGTCCAGCCAGCCATCCACCCACCTGCTGATCCTTTTGTCTATCAATTTGACAAGACATTCTTTGAAACAGCGATTTCTCCATCCATCCATCCATCCATCCTTCCATCCATCCATCCAACTGTAAATACTTCTGGACTGTGGAGGATGAAAAACTTAATTTCATAATTATTGTTCATCTACTTACCCATCAATTTATCCATCCTGATCTTTCCACCCATCCATTCAACAATTGAACAATTTGTTCTTCTGCCCTCAGTCTATCCATCCATCCATGTACTGAGCTACCTATTTTAAAAGTTTGTACTGTAAGTAAGTAAGTAAGTAAGTAAGTAAGTAAGTAAGTAAGTAAGTAAGTAAGTAAGTAAGTAGGCTTTTTATTGTCATTCCAACCATATACAGTTAGTACACAGTGAAACGAAACAACGTTCCTCCAGGACCAGGGTGCTACATACAGGCAACAACATAAATTTACAAGACAATTTAAAAAAATTTTTTAAGTTAATCTAAAAGAAGAACTGTCAAATTTCTATAGAAAAAAAACACAATAGACAAAGTGCACGTGCAAATAGTGCAAATGACAGACACAACAATGTAACACATAACAGTACGTTTTTGATGAAGTATGAATTGAGGTAGTGGGAAGAGCAGCAGTAAACAGTTTACATTTTGACAAGAGTATTGTGTGCAAATAGCAGTCAAATAAATATTGTGCAAAGAATTGCGAAGAGCAGCACAGGTAGGTAGGTACCAGTAAAAAAAAAAAAAAAAAAAAAATCCATAAATAATGTTTGTCATTTTATTTTTCTAATAGCCGTAACACAGAAGCTTCTAAGGACATCTTCTCGGCCTGAGATTCCACCTGATAGAGTGTCTACCACTTTCTGACAGGTGCCAGTTGGGATTGAGGAATATCAAGATGTAGGGCTTTATCATCTATGAGATGTGCGTGCGTGCGTGCGTGTGTGTGTGTGTGTGTTTGTGCACACATTTGCTAAACTGCAGGCCTTGTCATACCAAAGAAAATCTATCAAGCTGGAACCTATAAACGGCAGTCACACAGGCTTAGAATGATTCTTTACTTCTAAGACAAGATGATTGACATGTGCTCCTTTTGTTGGCATCTCAGTATAACCTTATTCACCCTGAACAGAGTTTGTTTATATATATATATATATATATATATATATATATATATATATATATATATATATATATTTGTCCAATTCCTCCCCGTCACTAGGGGGCTCCCACATTAAGGCTACTACTACCACTCAGCCGGGAGGGCCGAAGACTATCACGTGTTTCCTCCGAACCACGTGACGCCAGCCGACCGCATCTTTTCGAACTGCTCGCTCGCGCACCGTTGGGGGCGGCGTAACACACTCGGAGGACAGCGCTATCCGCTCCCTCCGCTGCGCGAGCTCACAGACGCCCCTGACTGGCTGTAGAGCCGTGATTAATGTGGGAGCACTATGTACCTCTCATCCCGCCCCTCTGAGAGAGCTCGGCCAATCAGCTCTCTCTAGACCTCCGGCTGCGAGAGGTTACAGCACCACCCGGGATTCGAACTAGCGATCTCCGGATGATAATGATAATTCATCAAAAGAATGTTGGTCTTGGTTTATGACACAATGTGATCCACTGTACATATATTTATATTTACTTATTTGCTCCTTCAACCAATTTTGATTTGCTTACCAATCAGTCTTGAAGGCTTGATCACACCCAAATAGCCACTTGTCAGCTTCTGTGGACACAGATTAAGCCTAGTCTTTCACTAAATTACACTGTCAAAGGGGCTTCTCAAGCTGATGATGCTTTTTAGTCTGGTTATGTAAAGGTTTGCTATTGGATTTGGATGGACTATGCCATCAGGTCTGAAACCGTAGGTCAGTTTCTGTTCATTTTTTCTTCTTGTTTGTTTAAGCCAGGAACAACACCAGCTGTTCTATTTCTGATAAAACCACATCTTGTCCGATATGATCCACTGCACTACTTAACCATACGATGACATTAAAGTGTAATGCTAGTATTATTTTGCAGGCTAAGCTATTCAGAAAAGCTGTGTCACGCCCTGAGACGGAAAGTACACTTTCAATCATGAATATTTTCCATAGCTTATAAAATATTACACACTATCATTCCAAATAATATTATTCCAAGCATCTGCCCTTTCACCCCCAGGAAGGTAAAGCAGCCCATATCAGCCACCTGGCGCCACCGTTCAGCCAGTAGAATCACTCTGATCTCTTTAGACACTGGGGGAAATATTCGGCTGCTCCGCGCGCCTCGTGTGCAGTGACATTTCAGCTCGCTGCTCCAGATAAGGCGCTGAACACGGGTTCATATGGAGCCTCTATCAACAACAGAAACAGAGAGATGTAGAAGAAGGGGGGAAAAAGGGGGACTAGACGAGTCAAAGGTCGAATTAAGACAAATTTACGGTCGGTTTTAACTTATAAACACTCAACAGTTGTAATCTTTGGCAGTATTTCTTTCAATGTTTATCCATCTTTACAATTAGGCAAAGAATTATTGCATTGCATTTATCAATTCGTCTATTGGTTGGTCCATTCGCTCTCCATCTCTCAATCCGAACTTCATCCAATGAGTTGTTGAGATGGAACCTAAAGTGTCCTTTGTCCATCCAGCCATGCAATGTGTTGTCCATTTATCCACCAATGCACACATCAATCCAACAACCCATCTCTTTATCTAGCCGTCGTTTTTATGTATCACCTTCAAGTGATGTGTAAACCTTATAGTAATGTTTGTTACTCCAGCTATCTAATTGTCTGAAATTTTCCATTCATTTATCTCTCAGTGGATAATTACAAATATAGTTCCTACCTAAAGAAATGGTGAGATTTAAAAAAAGGCTATCCATCCATCCATCCATCCATCCATCCATCCATTCAATCATCCATCCATCCATCCATCCATCCATCCATCCATCCATGTATCCAATCATCAATCTGTTGACTCATCATTGACCAAATCGCTTATATAGTGATATTTGTCCGTAAATCTAAAAATGTCTACAAACACAATAATCGCACACATATCTGAAAAGAAAAGAAAAGAAAAGAAAAGAAAAAAAACCCTGCAGCATTTGTTACCTTTCACTGCTCATCACAGAACACCCACACCCACATGTATTAAAGCTTCACCTGATTCCCATCCACATCCCACAGCTTCATCAGGTGCCCTGTAGTGAGAATATTCCCACCAGTACCACCTGCGCTCCATCTTCAAAGCCTGAACACACCAATCCTCATTGAGAGCCAGGCTGAGCTTTGATCCCTACACGGACACTAGGTTTGTGCCCAAATCGCTCACCTGGGGTCGGCAGGGTGCAGCTGGGATGGATGGATTAATGTGGAAAATAAGTATACTTTCTGTAGATGGATGGCTAAAAACATATGACACAGACTTCCTGTTGTTTTCTGGCCAAATTGTACCATGTAAGTATCTGTTATGACCTCAGGTTCAGCTTTTATTACCATCGCAGTTTATATCGCACTTGAAACCAGTTTTCGGTTTATAACACTGCACGGCTGCAAACCGGTCAAAGTGCCCATGCTGCCCTAAAGCACCTACAGTAGGCACAGGAGCATCAGTCCTTGATCATGGAACAATGGCAGAAGGTGGCCTGATGCATCATGCTTTATTTTAGATCATGTGCACAGCTGGGTGCGTGTGCGTTCCTCACCTGGGGAAGAGGTGGCACCAGAAGAAAGCAAGCTGGCGAAGATAGTGTGATGCTTTGGACAATGTTCTCTCTGGAATGCTGTCATTCATGTGGATGTTATTTTGACACGAACCGCCTACCTAACGCCATTGCAGACCAGATACACCCGTTCATAACAAGAGTATTTCTTAATGGCAGCGGTTCATACAAAGATTTCATGTTTTTATCACATGAGGAAAGAAATCATATAATAGGAATCGCTTGCAAGTCTACATAAATACTGATGGCAGGTCGGCACAAGAGTAAAGAATAACAAAAGCGACATGTGCAGTACTTGTCCAGGCAGTATGGAAAAGAAAGAACAGGAACTTGTCCAGGAGATTTTTGTTGAGGAAATGTTGTTCTTCCGAACGTTTGGCTACATCTCTTAGCTGCTGAAGGTCGTGGTTCTACCATGGGATTTGAAATCATAACATTCTGGTGATTAGGACAGACACAACTCAAAGGAAAAGTTTCATGGGTCAAACTTTAAGTGTGTAAGTGTGAGATGCTGTGATCTAACAGGAAGTATCAGTAACACATTTTTCAGCCTTTTTGTTAAAATAATACAAAACCCTTCAATTATGATTTACTTCATTATCCAATAGGTAAATTATTTAATATAACATGATTGTACAATTAAAATATTAGACATAGAATTTCAATTTCTACACTAATATTTTGGATATTTATTGAACTAATTGAGGTTTCTGACCTTTACACTCACAGAACACTTTTTTTTTTCAACGAAATTGAAAAAATATTAAACAATGCTCTGTATATAATAACACGACTGACATTTAAGAAAAAGTAAACACAAAGTAAGGATATTATTGAAATGAAGAAGATCACACCTAAATGTGCAACAGGACTTAAATATCTTATCTTATACAGTATATAACAATGTAAAATGTAAACCTTCCTGGGCTGTGATTTCCATCACTTTAACAAAATAAAACAAAAAATGTTGAGTTGAACGAGTCAAATATTAAAGAAATCCAAAATACCTGGATTATTAATATCCTATCATATATGATAAATTCCTAATATGGTGTGTGTATGTTTAAAGTAGAAAAATGGTTTCGAGTTAGATTCAGGAATAAAGTTGCACCCAAGGATGTAATGCACTACATTTGTTTTTTTTTCCCCCCAAATGTTTATAAGACAACAAAAAGAAGAAATCTATCTTGTATGCAAAAATATATATTTGTAAGTTTATGCATGCATGGACAATTATGTATAGCTACAGCATACTGTACGAATACCACTTTGACACATCAAATGAAAATGCTAACATGAGACGACACTCTGCTAAAAGTGTTAATAAAAATATGCATAGATATAGCTTACTGTACACACACACACACACACACACACACCTGTACATATACAGCATAATGTATTCATAGTCTTATTAACATTAACAGACGCACACACATATATAACAAACTATACACAATATATACACATACACACTTCAACATGAAAGATGTATGCACCAAAAGAATCATGGTCACATGATCGTGTCAATGATAGTGTGACTACTGACATCTTTAAAGGAAACATACTGTAATACTACACATTGCCACCATAATTCAGTGCAAGGTTTAAATTATAATGCAAGTTTTTCCTGATTTTTATTTCTTTCTACACTGTAAAACAAAGCTGACGGCGTCCAATATTCAAAATAATCTTCTTTGAACAGTTGATATTGAGATGTATCTGCTACTTCTGCTCTGTAAAGCTTCATAACGGCTCTAATCTGAGGTGCTGGTGATTTCTCAGACTGGTGACTCTAAATGAACGTCTCCTCTGCAGCAGAGGAGAAGTTTTAGTCTTGCTTTCCTGGGAAGGTCTTCATGAGAGTCAGCTCCATCATCGTGCTTGATGGGTTTCGCAAATGCACTCGACAAAATACTGTTCTTGCAAGAACTGATCCAGAAAGGCTGACCTTCATGTCTTAACATAACAGCTGTAGCTATTGTTGTTGTTGTTGTTGTTACTTAATTACTTAATACCATATGTGTTATTTCATAGTTTTGAAAAAAAGATCCAGTATTGTTCATGTAGACACTACTACACACAGGAAAAACATAAAATTAGAAGGTGTGTCCAAACTTTTGACCTCTTACTATATGTACGGGTATAATATACAGTAATTATGGACACCCATCATACATTAAAAAGAAAGAGAGAGACAGGGAGAGAGGGTTCCTCTAGGTGGCAGTCTTGTCCTGTCCCCGTCAGCGCGCGCTCACCCTCGGGCTCCTCTCCGCTTCTCTTATTATAACTCCAGTGAAGCGCGAGGCGATGCAGTCTTTCATTGATCACGCGCATAACACTTTTTTTTTCTTCTTCTTCTTCTTTCTCTCGAAACCTTTTCTTCTTCTGCTGTCACGGCTAATATTCACCTTACTCAGTGAAGCAAATTGCTGACACCTTTTTAAGAAGTGACAACTGTGTATATTTCATGGACGCGTATTCCATTTTCATATCAAGCGCGAGGAGAATGCAATTTTCACTTCATTAAGTCGACACGGGGACTTAGGGCACTTAGAGCCGAGAGAGAGGTTTAGGACGCACTAATGCTGTCAATCTGGCGTCGCGCGCGCGGAGTTCATTCAAAAAACTTTCTAATTAGGCTTAAAATGGGAGAGACTGAAGCGTGGGGCTATTAGAAAGTCTAATTGCACAAAGACACGGATTAAAGATAAAGCTTTTCTTTCCCCTCCTTTTCTTGATTCCTCTTCGCGCGCGCGTGTGTGCGCGTTCGTGCGTGCATTAGCGTGACCGTGATCGCGCGTGCTTAAGTACTTCCTTAAAGTTAGCCAAGAGTTGGAAAAATGTTCCCTGCTTACAGTACATTAAAGCAAAAGGGGACTGCTGAGTCTGTCCTTTTTTGGACAACTCGGACAATGTTTTGAATACACCGAAGTCGCACAAAACATAATTAGCCGTTAAACGCTAACAGATTGTACGAGTCCACTGTCGCACATTTGTCAAAACACATCTGTCCATCTGTTGACAAGGAAAATACTGTTTCTCTCTCTTTCTCTCTCTCTCTCGCTCGCTCACTCTTTCTCTCTTCTTCTCCTCTCTTTCTGAAAACACTGAGTGACAGGCCGCTAGTCTGCGAGGGGCACTCCAGTCGGCCCCTCCATTCAGGACGAGGCCCTGCGCCCTTTCACACCTCCCCCACTTCAGGCCTGTTTGTGCCTAAACACTGACAAGCAACCAACACAATGCCATTCTGTCGGCCTCCCCCCATACCCTCGCATGCACTCACACACTCACACACACGCCACATCCACACCGCAATCCAAATGGAAACGCTAATGTGAGAGAACACTCCTTGAAAAGTGTTAACTGATTTTATTTTGGCGAGCACTTATATGCTAACTCGGAGTCTCGAACACATGCGATGGATGACAGCAGAGACGATTTCTTTCGAGGGTTAAAGGCGTTATGCTGTATACAGTAGAACTCACATACTGTACACGTCTTAATAATTGCTAGAGTTAAATCTGCTATACATTAAAAAAAAAAAAAAAAGCTGTAGTGTTTACCAGGCTCTTATGACACGTCACACACTAGCGCAGCAGAAGCATTCTTTACTCATAGAGCAAAAGAAATAATGATCGGACGCCCGAGACTCCCTTATTGAACCTTTAGCGTGACCCTTAAGGAGGCATCGTTCAGCAGGGTGCGGTATTCATAAGTGCTAGTACATGCTATGGGCGGAGTTAAACATTTGGTGACGCTAATCTGAAAGCGTTTCTATTCTGTTCGGCACTAAATTGACCCTTCAGTGACCTGAACGCACCCTGGCCTTGCTTAGCAGCTTTAAGCGCTGATCAGATGGACATGGACTAAGCTAAAGATGCTTCTCTTTCACATACCTGTATCAGATGTTCCTCCTCCATTGATTGTTCGGAAACTCCAGAGAGAAGATCATGGCCAGGTCCACTTCTTCACCAATGCAATTATCCATCTGTCCATCCATCCATCCATCCATCCATCCATCTGAACGCATGGCACAGTTCAAAGCTTTTCCTCTGAGCACATAGCATTTATAGACGCTTCTGGTTGCTGGGTGTCTACCTGATCTGCTCAAAGTTAGAAGTTTCTGCTGAGGAAGGCTGCCGGCACTCCTGCAGGAGCAGTAGCCATGCACCATCGGGACTTGGGCACATATATATAACAGCCCCCCCGACGGCAGGACGCACCGGCACACCTGAATGGGCTCGAAGTGTGCCTAACTAACTGCACCGAGTGTCACGGTGTGCTCTGATTGCCTTATCGTCTCATTTATCACAGATGAATTGGAACCAGCCTTGCTGAAAAGCTCCTTTCATTGTTGGGGATGAAAAACGGTGCGCGAAGCAGCCGAACAAGGGGCCTCCAAGCAAGCGAGGGCGAGAGCAGCAAGGTGAGAGGAGAGAGAGAGAAATAACAGATATGAAAAAACTGAAAAAAGCAAGATTATGTCAGCTTCACAAGTCACCGATCAACAGAGTCACAGTGAACCGTAACGCTTAACCAGCATGCTAACCAAGCGCAGGACCCAGCGCGTGAGCTCAGCCAGGCAAACCCCCTGCCTGGGCCGAGAGCTACACACTCGTCTGGCGTTAAAAGTGTGAGGTGTGTGTTTGATTTTTGTTCTGCCCCAGGAAACGCGATTCGCTCGCTAATCACAGATGGATCCCTCCACAAACTGCGTTAACGGCCTTCCAAGCAGTCATGTGGCTAACGGTGTGGCGCACTGATGCACAATGACGTCCAAAAACTGCTGCGATGGAGCCGCTCAGAATCACACTGATAATTACACATTCAGTGAAAATGCACACACACACTCCAATAACCTTAAGGGATTTGTTTTGTGTGTGTGTGTGTGTGTGTGTGTGTGTGTGTGGTTTTTCCTCAGTTTTCCTTTTTATTATTACCCTTATGGTTATTTTCTGATCAAGTGTCCTGAAGCCTGTTCTATAGCAAAGTAGGTGAGGATGATGATAATGGAGATGATAATGAAGATCATTACTGTGCTCACACACCGAACACGGCACTATTCATCCTTAGCAATTTTATTAACATATTTTAGCTTGGTTGAAATTATCTAAATGATCTTATATCTTATTCTTTTCAAGGCTTCAATTCTTCTTTCTTTTTATTTACTTAATTCTTTTTTTTAAATAATTTCTTTCTTTCTTCCTTCCTTAGTCAGACTTTTTTCTTACTCAAACTCTTTCTTTCTTTCTTTCTTTC
>QNUK01000228.1:210000-297500 GCA_013621035.1 Clarias magur | reverse complement strand
AAAGTAATCGATGGCAAGGTGGTTTCAGACAACTCAAGTGATTATTTGCCTTTAACAAGATGTCCGATGGTATATCACTGATCCTGTACTGGATTGCAGGACACCGGGGCCCGTATTCCCAAAGCTTCTTAGAATTCTCTCAGGGAGCTCCTATCTTAGCTTAAAAAGTCCTAGCTGGGAGTCCTAGACTAGAAGTGATTTAGGAAAATTTTTAGAGCAACTCTGAGTAAAGAAAGTAGAAAAACTTAGTTTTCTTAGTGAGGAGGTGTGGTCGACCCCGTTGCTAGGGATGATGCAGCGATTCAAGGGCTGGGAGTGATTTTCTGCTACTTTATGCAAAGTTTCTGTTATAGGCTAAATATCTTGAAGATAATTAAGCAGCTAAATGTTGAAAATGTGTCGACTTTTGAAGCAACCAATTCCCACACAGTAGTTACTATATTTAAGTTCTCGCATTTATTTACCGTACTGATTTTATTACTTGTAATCCATTTCAGCAAAATGTCTCAGCTTTTGCAATTTACATGATTGCGGGACAGTTTATTTAAGTTGCACGTTTGGATGGTACTGTATGTAGCCAACAATCCAAGAGAGCTGGAAGGAAGTAAATCAACAAGAAAACCAGACTGGACAGAAGAGCAGTGTTTACTTTCAGCTTTACGTTCAGTGTTTGGAGAATATTTCATCTTTCCGCCATTTTGTCCTCAGATATAGAAACTCTTAAGCCTCTTAAAAATCCTCCTCTCTACTCTTAAAAATTTTTTACCTTAGGAACTGTTTTTAGGGCTAAGATGTTTTGTGAATCATTTTTATCTTTACTAAGATTTAATCCTAAATTTAAGGAGAAATTCTAAGAAAATGCCCTAATTCTAAGATTTTTCTTCGTCACTAGGAGCAACTTTTAGGCTTAAGAAGCTTTGTGAATACGGGCCCTGGAGCCTAACCTAGTGGCCTTGGGGCACTAGGGCGGAGTACACTCTTGATAGGGTGCAAAACAATATTAGGGCACAGTACATGGAATTTGTAAATGCCAATTAGCCTAATCTGCATGTCTCTGAACAGTGGGAGGAAACCAGAGCAACATGCAAACTTCACGCTCAGAAACCTGTGGCAGGAATTGAACCCCCGACCCTGAAGGTGCGAGCGCACAGAACTAACCACTATGCCACCCACATGGTGTTTTATTCTTTTTAAATTACTTCAGTTTATCAATGATTACATTTATTATGAATTAAAGAACGTCAGATCAAAGATTTTCGAGCCATTTATAGCTGTTTGTGAATTTCTACAGTACGTTGTAATAACAGCCGTTCTACACTAGCCTACACTATTCTTTTTCACTATTCTATATGTTTTAGATGCATAAAAAAAGCAGGAATACACAAGTAACTCTGAAAATGCAAAAGACTTTCCTTTGGCGGGAAAACAATCCTGACTATAGCAAAGAACTGAAACTGAAGACTCCTTTCTTAAAGAGAAAAAAATTCTTCTTCATCATATCAACTGTAATCATTTTCTGTTTCTTAATGTATGTTAATAAATTTCAAACCTGCTTACACTATGAGGACAGTATTAGCACAGTGGAATAATGGTTAGCATAGTGGCTTTGACTCCTTTGATTGAGCTTGAGTCCTGTCTGGGATCTGTGTGTGTCTGTTTATGTGTGTTTGGCGGGTTTCCTCCCAAAGGCATGCGGATTAGACTAATTTTTCCAAAGTGAGAGTGTGCTTGGATTGATTGCAATGGATTGGTGTCCTGCCTTGTCCTCCCGGTGTAGCCTCCAGGCCCCCTTTGACCCTGTCTAGGATAAGCGATATAGAGATTGAGTGAGTTTATATGTAACATTTGCCATCTTTTTCTTCATTTTTCATAATTCTGAGAATGCTTGTTAATGAACGTCATTCGTAATGTTAATATCACCACCTAGGACAAGTTCTATGTTCGACACCTAATGATCCGAGTGATTTTTTTTTCATCTCTTCCTCTGCTTTTCCTTTTTTTCTGCTTTTTCATGTAATATCTAACATCTCTGTGCCAAACACACCATGTCAGAACCCAATCCTCTTCTTCACACACGAAGCAAGTCGAGAGAGAAGCATGACGGGTTTAATGGTGCTCGGTTATCAGAGGCCGCCGCTATACCGGGCTCGTTCTATAATTAACCACCGCGAGCTCTCGCTGCCCTCAAGGCCCGGTGGAGATGGAAGTGACATGTCGGTGTCAGCAGCGGGACTCCCGTTCCCTTTGAACGGCTCTGCCTTCCATGAAATACCTAATTCCGCCCTCGCCGTGTGGCTGCATGGAAAAAGTGATCTTTTGAAATTCATGAATAAGATATCAGAGGAGTAGTGGAATAGCTAACCCAGACAGGCAGGAATTAAAACCAGCTAGTGTTGCAGAAAGAATTTGGTGTACCAGACGATCAGGTGTCGGACTTGCATTTTCTGCTCGATTTTAACTCATGGAGGAACGGGGAGGGGGATCCTCATAGGAGGGTGTAAAACTACTTGGGACTGAATGGACCTGAAAATCGACTGGAAATGGAACGAAGTCAAATCAGACCAGTGATGTAATACTCAAGTCTTGGACTGAGACGAAAGACGTGAATTTCATGACCTGCACCTTGCTCTAGAATGGCTCTCGTTTTATCTGGTTTTGTAAATTAAAGAAAATTAGTGATATCAATGAAATAACTGCACATTTATAATACAAGTAAATCTAAGTATTTTAAAATTGTGATTATTCACAGACTATGAGTGTAATCAACTAGTTTTAATCTAGCCATAGTCTGTGATTAATCACAATTTTAATATACTTAGATTTACTTGCATTATAAACGTGCAGTGTTGGAATAAAGAAATGCATGACACACTGGTTTAAGGAACCAGATTATGCAGTTTTATAACACACCTACTTATGAACAAGTGCCGTTCCCGGGAGCACGTTTGTAACTCCGATTTGTTCTTAAGTCAGACAAAATGAGTCTTATACACCTTTTGACATGAATACACAGTGTAAAGAATACCAATCCACTCGACTAAATATGTTCCCACACTGCCAACATGAGGTCAAAAACTGTAACCTCGCTTAAGGAAATTAATCTCACACATGAAATGTAACAGTGTTGTCTCTGCACCTTTAAATCGCGAGGGGAGTTCATTTATTAGTGTAAAAATATTTCCCCTTGAAGGTAGCTCAAGCACACACCTGTGGTTTGATCTAAACTTCCATCTAGAAGCTTTTTATAACGAAACCTGCTGCTCGGCACACCTGATGATGTTTCTGTCAGTATGAGTCAAGTAGACATTAGGACCTGGTTTTGATTGCATGGCCTTGTGTCTGCCACTCCCAGTGTCAATATAAAGCCTCTTATTATATTCGGTCTGGTAAAAAGGGGTGTGGCCTTTATGCGCATCAATTCAAGTTAAATGAAGGGAAGTCCCAGTAAAGAAATGTGTGTCCTGTCCTGTATGTCTGTCAATCCACGTCAAAATTTGGCATGGTTTCCGTCATTCCCAGTATCTCTGTGCCTCAAAACTAACACTTTTAATCGACTCTATGGACATGTTTTCTTAACGATGTATTAAAATGTGCATTATGTCAACTTTTATTTATTTATTTATTAATTAATTAGTATCACAAAAAATATTAATGAACATGTAGGAGGATGATTCTTATCAGTGTATCAGTGTAATAAAAGAAACCTTTCTATTCTTGTCCCACTCTCTACTGCTCTCTCTCTCTCTCTCACACACACACACACACACACACACACACACACACACACACACACACACACACACACATATGCACTTTCTTAGTTCCACCTGGATTCCCCTGGTTGCTTCTTGGCCCCCGATTAGGCTCAGATGTGATTAGTGAACAGGACATGAATCGTTTCACCCAAACACAGCGAGGCAGAGCGGCTGAGCCCAAACCGAACAGATCCACTCCAGTGATCAAAGCTTCCTGTTCCTCTCAGCTCACCTGAATCCCTTACACACACACACACACACACACACACACACGCGCACACACACAAACACTCTCCTGCTGCCTAACACCATTAACCACAGTCAGCAGGCTAGAGGAATATGACCAGCAGAGTCTCATTCCATATCCAAAACATTCTTATATAGCAGCAAAAAACTTATTTATACATTTTTATACAAATTATATTTAGATTATCTCCTGCTGCTGAATGAATGATTGAATGAATGTTGTCATTGGTCAGAAGGGGATTAGTTTTCCAAATAGCAGCTCGGACGTCAGCTGCAGGTGTGAAGTTAAAGTGAAAGTTTGTACGTAATCACGTAGTAGCATGACAAGGAACCTTTCTTGTTCTCCTTAAGTCTGTTACTTTCTGCACATCATCTGTTCTTAGCACCTTTGACAAGTTGAAGCTCCTCCAACTCTGTTGTGTTTGTGATGTACTGCAAAAATGGTGGCAATATGGTTCTACTGTTATTATCATTTTTCATATTTTTTGTCATTTATGACATTATTCACACTGTACATTTTCCTCTGCCGTACCCTTCTTTTATTTATTTATTTATTTATTTATTTATTTATCTATGCATTTTTGTTACATCTATCTCAAGAGAACGAGTACAAGTGAGAGGGGTGAAGGAATGCTCCTATAACCTAAGGTACAACAGGAAATTAAAATTGTTTGCATAAATAAATGGATCCAATTAAACAATATATAATAATTTAATTTAATATTATGAAATAATATTTTAATAATTATAATATAATAAAATATAATATAAAATAATAAAATATAATAATTTTAATTTAATATTATTATATAAGAAAGAAATATACAGTTAAAAAAACTATTTTTTTAAAATGAAGTAGGAAGTATTGCAAACTGATAGAGATTTGTTAAAAAGGAAAAAAAAAACTTTACCCTTTTGTCATTGCGATTTTGGCTTTTGGCTTGTTGCTTACTTGTCATATAATCTGTAAATCTGTGAACTGGCTTCTGTAATGATACAATTTCCCTTTAGGATTAATTAAGTAATCTATCTATCTATCTATCTATCTATCTATCTATCTATCTATCTATCTATCTATCTAAAAAGCAAAAATGATATTCACGTTAAGTTAATTTTAGTTAGTGTTGTTTTTCAGAAAGCTATAAATCCAACTTCCACAGTTTTGGTACATTGGATAAATCAGCTTGAAGTTGTCTTTGTTAGTAGTTAAGTATATTGGTTGAGTTTTAATTCATAAATAATAATAAATAAAAAAAAAACAGTAAAAAATTGTCGACAGTTCGCTGTCATAGTACAGATATTGAATATGGCGTATAACCAACAGCTTCCCACACACAGGATACATCTCATGTCTCTTGTACACAGATTGCCCGTGCATACTTTTATAATGTTTTTTTTTCTCCTCTTTACTACAATGCTTACACTTACTTTTGTGAAGTATAGTGTTTGAACAACAAATCACATAATGTCATATTTCACAGAACATATTGCAGACTTAGCAATGCATAACTGTCGTTTATTAATGATTGAGTGATTGCAGTGTAAACGTTTTTCTTGGTTTCAACATTCTCCAAAATCCCTTTGAACACATTTAAACCACTCACAGCAGCCACTGTGTTGAACAGGATGGATCTTAGCTGCACTGATCATGTGATGTGACAGAAAAGGGCTTTTGCCCCAAAATATGACCGTTTAAATCTACTAAAATAAAACAAATTAAACATCATGTTGATGACAACTTTGTGTGTCAGAGAAGAATAATTTGCCAAAACATTCTGAAAATGGAGTTTATCTCATTCTTCTCTCAAACTGTTTATCATAGCTTGCAAATTGCTGATATTGTAAAATAATCTGCTTCCAGTGGTTAAAGTGGCGTTAGGCTCAAAACACACCGACTCAATTTGACTATAACAGCATGCTTTGTCATTTTTTATTTAAATTAATTATACACAGTAGTCTCTGGTTTTTGTTACACTGTCATGACGGCATAATATCTACCGTGTGCATGCATGCGTCTGTAGATATTCATGCCAGTTCATGTAAATGGATGCATTAGCTCCAGAATCTGAGTGAGCGTGTGTGCATGCATGCATGCGTGTATGCACCTTTCTGTCACACAGCCATAGCTGCAGCCTGTGTGTCTGTGAGCCGTCTGCCCTGCCTGACAGAGATCATAAATCAACATTCCTGAAGGGAGCAGATGCCGTGGGGGTAAGAGCGACTAATCCCACAATTTAGCCATCATTAAAAACTCACCTTAGCATGCCACTGTGACTAATCAAGCCACCATTCCATTCGTACTCGCATTCGGGACGCTTCATCTTCCAGGATATCATGATAACAATTATATAATAGATGTTAGATCTTTTTTTTCTTCTTCTTCTATTTGGCAGGTGCTTTTTAATTAGTTTGCAACGTATTTGCAAAGTGAGGTGGAATGCAATCCGAGCGCAAAGCTGTGGAGATATCTGACTGACCGGGTGCCGCTTCATTATGAGCTCGTTAGATAATAAAAACCTTTGGCTTCCAATCAAATAGACATGGATAAGCAGTGTACGTGCAGCTCCGTCGAGGAGTATGGACGGAATTATCCTTGTGACGCAGGATGATGTGGAATTGAGTGTGAACGCTCTGAAAAGAGCGTGCTCAAGTGTTTTATTCCTCTTGCACCACAGCAGTTTGACGACACCTTTCCAGCTCACAAATATACGGCAAAATGTCACATTAACATCAATTTGATGATTTTCTTTCTAATTTGAAATGCTACTGCCCAACACACACTGTGCATTCCTGTGTGTTTCTTTGCCACAACAGAAACCACAACCTATGAAACTGTATCTAGCACTTTGTCTCCAAAATGCCCAGTTGACAGGCGTACTGTCAGAGCTCCCACTGTCGACCAATCAGATTTGAGAATTCAGCAGCACTGTCATAAAAGCATATGTTAAAACGCTGACCTATGTGTGTGCGTTTTTAATTGAAGCTGTTATTTTGATCACCCATAAACACGGACGAACAGGAACTCAGGTGTGTGTTATGAAAGTGTCTGAGCTTGCAATAGGGAGGAGTGCGATAACTTGGCACGGATGTCATGTGACAGACAGCGCCTTCGGACCTGAATTATGAAAGGCCCATTAACTGTGCCAGTCAGGCTGTCAGACACACACACGCAACACACACACACACACACACACACACACACACACACACAAATTTGTCAATGGCTTTCCCTGGTGATGAGCCGGACCAGCCCTTTGCAAGCTACAAGACAGGTGTGTGTGGGCCTCAGCTTTAGGCCCCTCTCTCTCTCTCTCGCTCACACACACACACACACACACACACACACACACACACACACACACACACACACACACACACACACACACACACACAACTCACATGGACATGAAGTCCCTAAAGCATCTGTACAGCTGTTCACACTTTTAAGTGAACTGTGTGTTAAGCGTATGTAAGAAATAGCACTTTGACCATGCAGAATGTTTGCTTTGTGCTTGTTTTATTGGACATATTGTTCCCTGTTTGTTATGCGGGTGTGTCAATGTTATTATGACATAACAAACTGCCAAAACCAAACAGACATTTCACGAATAAGCAAACACACTAATCCTTATTAGTAATGTTTCTGGTAATTTATTGCCTCCTTCCATGTTAAGTAGTCTAGCCGGGTTATGACTAATAAAACGCATTTAATGTAAATTTATATAAATGTGAACAAATCATTCGTCCTGGTGCCGAGGTCAAGTGGACCTCATATCCAAATTATTATTTTTTATCCTTTTTTAGTAGACTCAACAATCACGCAGACATTCATCGTCTATGCCACTTTATCTTGTATACAGTGCCTGGGGGGGCCTGGAATCTATCCCAGGAGACTAGTGCTTACATGCTGTACAGAATATTGACATTCAAAATTAATACCATGCAGTATTTTCAACTCAAAAAATCTCAAGAATCAAACTAATTTGTCAGCTGTGGTAACCTCATGCTACACAATGTAGTTAGCATTATAGCTGTCCGTGTGTTGGTTAAGCCATTAGCCCAAATAAAATGTTTTGATACACTGGAATACCCAAGCACTTGTAGATAAATGTCGCTGTCTTCTTTGCTTCATTAGAAAACAGGACTTCATTCATTTTGAAAACACATGCTAAGGT
Source organism: Clarias magur (assembly GCA_013621035.1). NCBI lineage: Eukaryota > Metazoa > Chordata > Actinopteri > Siluriformes > Clariidae > Clarias > Clarias magur. The sequence continues at coordinate 289,324 of QNUK01000228.1, read as the reverse complement.
GATTTTTCACTCATTTATTAACATCAAGTGGCTGCATTTAACTAGCATGATTTCTTTGCTAATACCAAATTCAAATTCAAATTCAAATTTTATTTGTCACATACACAGTCATACACAGTACGATATGCAGTGAAATGCTTATACGACCGCTCCGTGACCTTAAATAATTTTTACAAAAGGAACCTATAAAACAGATTCCAACAAAGTTACAAAATATATATATATACATAAAATCTGAAGTATGAAAAAATGTGCTCTTGTCAGAAGTGGGATGTGATGTAATATATTGCGACTATAGTCTGTGAAAACTTGAGGTAGTTTTTTAATGAGATGAGGGGGGTGTGAAAAGAAGTCCTTGAAGTGTGCAAAATGTGCATATGTGCATATATGTGCAATGTGCATTGACATAATTGTCCGTTCTGTTGTGTACCAGGTTTGACTAGCATAATATTTAGTAGCTACATAGGCAGCATGTCAAATTCTTCTGATTAAAAAGGTTAAAGGTTTTAGCTTTTTTTTTTTTTTCTACCATGAGGCGGTACGGTGACTTAGTGTTTAGCACTGTCACCTTGTACTTTACCTCCAGAGTCTGGGTTTGATTCCCACCTCAGGGTCAGTGTGCGTGGACAAGCAAAAGACATGCTGGTTATGTATGTGTGTATGCACGTCTTGCGATAGATTGGCACCCTGTCCAGCGTGTACCCCACCTCGTGTCCTAAGTCCCCTGGGAGGAGCTCCAGGCCCCCTGTGACCTTATATTAAACAGGACAAATCGGTATAGACAATGATTAAGTGAGTGAGTTTTTATCATACAGTATACGTTCACTTAAAGAAAAAACTTTTTTTCCCCAAGCCTTTTTCAGTCCCCATTGTGCGATGAAATTCAACTGAATCATGAAGCGAAAACACAAAGTGTAAGGTCATTTTGTTATGATTGGTTGCGATAATGCTAATGAGGTACACCAGGAGATTTGTGTGAGGTTGCTAACCCTAAAATTCCAACAGATAGTCCAGTATTGGATCCAACAGACAACAGATTGTAGCAATAATAAAACAAGATTTTGTTTATTAGCTAATTAGGCTATAGCTAGTATAACACGCTATTGGATAAGGATATATTAATTGTTTGTCTTTCATCTTAATTGCTCTTTAATTAGGACAGAAGTGACCCACATTTCTAATAAAACTGATTAATTAACAGCAAATCCAAAGATTTAATGGTTGCCTTCTGTTGAGGAAGCAGTTCACGACCTTTCCAGTGTCGCTCATGAGCCTGAGTGTGTGTGTGTGTGTGTGTGTGTGTGCGCGCTCACGGATCAGACAGAATGACTTCTTTCATTGTCTAAATGTTTTTTTTTTTTTAATTATTGTTGTTTTTTTATTCTGCAGCTTGAGGACCCGACTCGGCGATGCTTTATTTAACAGAGGCCCAAGGTTGCTCGTGAAATGCCGAAAAACGACAGCGCAATTAAGCGCTTTAGAGCACGAGTGTTAGCGTGCTACCTGTCCGCGTGAGAAGTCAGCAATTAGAGCGATGTAAACACGGCGCCGCCGCCCACCCAACATCCTCCGCGCCTCTCACATCACACCTCCCCTGTGTCAATCACCGGCCGTCACAACACATCGGCTGCGCGAGGCAAACCGTGGAAAACTCGCGCCGACAGCTCGCGCTTTTCTCACACCTCACCCCTCACACCTGTGGCAGACGGAGCTCCCGCGTCCTTACCTGAGCGCGTGAGAAAGTAAAGAGGCGCGTCTCGTGCTGATGAGCTCGTGGGTGACAGCGGTTAGCGCTTGACGGGTTCATGTTTGACAAGCATTGTCTGGAAGAATGTTTAATCCGGATATGATTAGTTCACCATGTGGACTAACTGGATTTGAGTCGCTGGCATGAATTTGCTACAGCTTTTGGCGGTTATTGGTCAGCAGTGTTGAGCATGTGAGTGTGTGATTTGTGCAAGTTTCTACCTAAATTGGGCAATCCTTATACTTGGAAGGTTTTTTTTTTTTTTTTTTAACTATCTGATCAAACAAAGATGGATCTTGTTGCACAATGGCGCATATGTAAACAGATGAAATCACATAATGTGCAAAGAAATAAATAATCAGTAAACAAAAAAAGTAATGTGAAAATAAATAATAAAGAATGACAGAAAAAAATTGCACATAAACATGAATATCAGGTGAAGATGAAAAGGGATGACTTGTAAAAAAAAAAAAGCATATGAAAATGCATATACAGTACCAAACCTACAATAAAACAGATAAACTGTGTTTTTAGAGCAGTTCACAAGTAAAATAGTGGGAAAATCACCTGTGAAAGTGTAAACATGGATAAGAACAAAAATATTAATTTGGAAACAAATCGATGTAAAAATTGTTTTTAAAAAAAGTCAAATGTAAAAAAAAGTTTATATGATGCACCATATGTGACAATAATAAAAGTGTTTTCTGTGAGTGATTCCAGTGAGGGGGGAAACATCACTTTTGAAAAGAAGTGATTTGTGTGGCAATGAACAATCATGTATAAAAATAGAAAGAAAAAAAATTTTTTTTAAATCACATATGAATGTTTAAGGGTCGTTCAAGTCAACACGGGACTTTTGATGGTGCAGAATAACAGAACAGATTTAAGAAAGTTAAAAACTGCACATCATTAAGGTTTCTCCCACCGAAGACACCGAAGCCATGATCAGACCGCCTGCTTCACGTCTGAAACACAGGCCTCCCCGGAGCTGCTTTAAAGGTCAAACTGTATGGGGGATGTGGCGATAACTCCCAGCCGAGTCCCTGTAATGTGGAAGTGGTATTGCTGAATGATTGTGTGTAAAGTTGGCGACAAGTTATCCATCAATTTTCAAGGATAAAGTTTATAAGGTAATTTAATGGATGCCCAGTGATTAGGATTGTCAGTGTCATGCAGGGACAAAGCAAGGTTAGGTCACTAGTCACATGTTTTCACACATACCATAATGAAAATAATGTTAGGAAATAATATAAAAATTTTAAGATGTAACAATGATATGTTGAACAAACGTTGCTTAGATGGATGCATTCCATCACACATGTGGCATGCCATTTACTTATGGAGGAGGTTTAGGCGTTTGCGCTACCCTAGAGCGTCTCTCCAATAAAATGATTGGGTCTAACTTGGATGACTCATAGTAAAGATTCTGGCTATTCTGTTAACTTCATCTGTCCTAGCAATATAGCAATTAAAAATAAAATGTATTCAATTTTAAGGGGGAAATTGTTAAATATAGTATGTCTTTGTACATATTATTGTGAATGAAAGGTTGCCATTATTTGGTTAAAGGCTTATTCTGAGCTGAAGAGCCAGACTGACATCATAGCATTGTTCTTAAAGCTTTCATGCCAGAATCGGGTTCTGCAATAGGAAGGCGGATAGAAGGATGTTGAGGAAAACACACATCCACATCCACACACATAACAACCTCTCTTGGCATGCGGGGATAGGTAGAGGAGGCAAAAACAAACAGACACACAAACACACACTCCTTTCTGCAAATGGGGCAGGCCTGGTGCACCTAGTGGTTCCTCTCTCAGGCGACAGGCCCCATCTGCCACCTGCTCCTCCTTCTCCTGTGCCTGTGTGTGTGTGTACGCGTGTGTGTGTGTGTGTCCCAGTCCGGGCGACAACTGTCGAGCAGCCCATGCAAGATTGATTATCAGTCAAAGCCCATGGCACTAGCGGCAGATTTCACTGGGTTAAGCTTGCTGATCCAGCAAAGAGCGAGAACGCACGGCTACGCCAGGCCGTGCCAACCCGCACCCGATGCTCACAGAACAGCCATGCGTGTCACCATGAAAGCGAGCCAAGGAAACACAGCTGCGGCACAGAAGTTCCGGCCTGCAAAACTTGGCGCTCAGCAACGGGCTCATAAATAAACATGGCTGCTGGATGGCACCGTTTTCCGCCGTCTCCCCGGTCAGGAGAAATAGCATTTGAACTCCTGCACTGCCCTTTCCAGGAGGGACATCTCAATACAGGGCGTGCTCGGAGTGAAGCGAGGGAAACGATTGCCAAAGCTAGTAGTTAACCTTGGTACTTGTCTGGATTTCCAGGTATATTTCCCCTCAAGAAAGACATTTCAAGCTCTCCAAAGAGAAGAGCTAAAAATATAACATGATATTTCACTTGTCTGTTTGGGTATGTGTGTGTTAGCTTCCACTGTCAGCGACGGTATAGTCTAGATTAATGTAGCAAGTAGTGTTAGCTTAATAGCGCATACATTTCTCAACATTCATGGGGGGGATTAAAACTACGATTTCAGAAGTGTGTTCAGTTTATCAGGAGGTCCTCATAAAAGTTTGTTCTTCCAGATATCACCCACTTTGTTTAATTTAGGGGGGGGGGGCGCACATGACTTCCTGTTTGAATCCCAGCAACGATTTCTTAATCAGAAATAGTTGATACCAACTATTGGCACTCTTTGGAGTTGCAAGCCTTGCTGGCGCCCACTAAGAAATACCACATAAGCTGTCAAGTTCATCACAAATTCATCTCTAAGCTGCGACAGCAGATTAGCGACTGAGTTTGGTGTATCAGAAAGCAGACATCATGATTAACTATAGAAAGAATGTATATTCGCATACAATCTTAATAACTGCAATAATCCTCACTCACTCACTCACTCACTCATCGTCTATACCTCTTGTATACTATCTTGTATACAGGATTGCGGGGGCCTGGAGCCTATACTAGGGCATGAGGTGGGGTACACCCTGGACAGGGTGCCAATCCATCACAGGGCACACACATACACACCCCCATTCACACACAATCTGCAATTTGGGAACACTAATTAGCCTAATCTGCATGTCTTTGGACTGTGGGTGGAAACCGGAGTACCCGGAGGAAACCCACCAAGCACGGGGTGAACATCCAAACTCCGTGCACACAGACCCCGAGGTGGAACTCGAACTCTTGACCCTGGAGGTGCAAGGTGACAGTGCTAACCATAATTTTTTTAATTTAATTTAATTTCATTTAATGAATTAGATTATTAGATTCTAAGATTTTTCAAATCTTAATCCCAGAAATAAATATATTGAGAGCAATGTAGACATGTTTCTAGATGTGCTTAAAAGGGAGAACGAACGGACAGCAAAAAACGTCTCTATGTTCTACTCAAGTAGCTTCTGCATTGATGTTAAATCAAACTCCGTAACTATTTAGGTATCATTTTAGCTATGAGGGGCGTTCAAATCAAACTGGGACCTGTAGAGAAATTTCTCTGTGAAAACGTGAATGAAGGTGTAAAAATGAGTGACATTTACAGAAGACTTCGAGCACAGCACGGTGATGAGACTCTCTGTCCGTGAATGCCGATCTCGGCTGAAGCACACTGCAGACGTTCCCGTGTACATTGAGCGAGATCCTTGGACATCGTTGGATAATTTGTCTCAAACATGTGGAAGAGATGCATCTGTCTGTGGGAACACACAATCATTCGCAAACACCACTTGCACATTACAGGAGCTTGGCTGGGAGTTATTGCAACACACGCCCATACAGTCCTGACCTTGCTCCACATGTTTGGTACACCATTAAATGGAGTTCCTGGGAGGCCATGTGAAGCATGCAGTCTGATCATGGCTGCTGACATAATGACAGGAGATTTTACTCTAATAACTGCAGTCTGCTATTTTGCGCAATCAACGTCCCGGTTTCACTTGAACGCCCCTTAGTTAGGTTATTAGCTTCCTGGAAATCAATAATAAGCAAATTTTGTTTATTAATAGTAAATTAACGATTTTAGAGTAGAACCAGGTGTAGAGCAATATGGTCTTCCATTATCTTCCATTTTTACTTTTTTTTTTAATCCTGTTCCTGATTTCCTCTTTTCAGGATGGGGCTTAATGCTGAGTTTGTCTGTAAATACAGTACAAATTGTATATATACATTTTTTTTGATGTACAGTACAGACCAAAAGTTTGGACACACCTTCTCATTCAAAGAGGTTGAATTTGTATTATGGCAAGAAAAAAGCAGTGAAGAAAAAACGAGTGGCCATCATTACTTTAAGAAATGAAGGTCAGTCAGTCCGAAAAATTGGGAAAACTTTGAAAGTGTCCCCAAGTGCAGTCACAAAAACCATCAAGCGCTACAAAGAAACTGGCTGACATGCGGACCGCCCCAGGAAAGGAAGACCGAGAGTCGCCTCTGCTGTGGAGGATAAGTTCATGCAAGTCACCAGCCTCAGAAATCGCAGGTTAACAGCGGCTCAGATCAGAGAGCAGGTCAATGCCACACAGAGTTCTAGCAGCAGACACATCTCTAGAACAACTGTTAAGAGGAGACTGTGTGAATCAGGCTTTCATGCTAGAATATCTGCTAGGAAACCACTGCTAAGGACAGGCAACAAGCAGAAGAGACGCGTTTGGGCTAAAGAACACAATAAAGAACACAATAAAGAAAACTTGAATGAGAAGGTGTGTCCAAACTTTTGGTCTGTACTGTATATAGTCCTCTTCTTTTTCTTTTTTTTAATTTCACATAATGCTCTTTAAGGCACATCTTACTCCTATTAAGTATAAAATAAAGATATAAAACATGTGAGATATATGTTTCATATAATTAAAATATACAAAATTCATATACTACTGTAGTTTTGTCAGCTTCCAAACTAATTTCTTTAGTTGACGTCTTGACAGCATGAATTTTTGGACCAAAATGATGTCAGATGCTTTAAATGCCAGCCTCAGGCTTGTGTGTTAAATGAAGGATGAATGTATGTGCAGTCAGTCTGATCTAAACCAGTGATTAAGTTTTGTCTATCTTAGGAAAATATTCACCTATATTAGCATTTACCTCAGCTCGATTTCCTTCCGCTTGATCGATCCGGCTCAATTAAGAGACCCCGAGTCGAAAAAGAAATAAAGGGCTTATTTGGTCTCGCTTGCTCTTAATTGAACAGAAAACACCCTCTCTTTGGCCAAGTCTCTAAACACATGGAACACTCACAAATGTCTGGGCCTCGTGAAGCTCTTTGACGACGGTCCCCATGTGGTTGGCATTCCCGTCGGAAAAACAAACGCTATCGGTTAGCACTCGATGCTCGCGGAGAGACGGGCACTGGAGGAGGGGAATTCACCCCGAGGATAATGCTGGTTAGCGGGGGAGCTGGCGTAAACCGTGGCACCCTGCCAATTAGCTGTCCGTCAAACCGCTCTCCTACCCTTTTTCATGGCGCAGGCCATTGTGAGAGATTTGCATTGGCTGGTGAGTACAGTGTGCGTGTCGTGCTGAGATGTAACTCTTTAATCCGTGATTAAACATACTCTCTTTTCTCTAGGCCGTGCGCTCTGTCTCGCTGTAGTCCCAGGTACGAGGCGGTGGTGGCGCAAGCGTCCTGTTGCAAAGCAAACATTTGGCGTGTTCTGAAATGTTTTTCGCTGCACTGTAACAGCGAACCAGAGGACCCCCCATGTAGGCTGAGACAGCGGGGTGAAGCTTGGCAGAGGTTCAAGGCCTCGAATTCCTCCGTCCTCCTGCAGCGGGGGCCGAGACACGGAGACTGTTTTCTCCTTTCTTCCCCTGGGTCTTCTTTCTCCTGCTTGTTTTCATGCCATGCTTTCTTTCTCTCATCTCCGCGCTGGTGTCAGCGGGGTCACTCTGTTTGCTGAGGGCACGAATGGCGAGGCGGAACAATGGCGCGACATCGGGGACAAAGCTGCCCACTCTACTTGAATTACAAGTGGTTGGTACTCGTGGAGAATAAAGCGTGTTTCAATGGACCATTCAAGGGGCACTGTGGATCCTCACCCAGGGTAAAGGCAATGGGCAAACACACACGCGCACACACGCACATACACACACGCACACGCACACACACACTCTCTCTCCTGCATGCACACACATCCCGAGTGAAGCACTGAAGTGTACTGTAAACAGTATTCCGAGCGAATTTCATACTAATTACCACCTCAGTTCTGTACACTTCACACACAATGTGTGCCAACTCTTTTTGTTAGACATTATAGACCACAATGTAATCATTGTTGATGTTAGACAACACGCACCAAATCACAGACAATAGCACAAGCATGTCATAGTTGCCGAAGGTATAGATCTCAGTAGGAAACGTTTCCCTAAATGTACAATTTTTATGAAGTCATTACGGGGAAATTAACACGCGGTACCTATGAGACAGGATGGGATGCATTTAGGCATTTGGCAGATACCCTTATCCAGAGTGACTCACATTTGTATTTCATTACACATGTGAGCAGTTGAGGGTTAAGGGCCTTGCTCAGGGGCCCAACAGGGGCAACTTGGCAGTCATAGGATTTGAACCTGGGACCTTCTGACCTTCTTAACCACTGAGTTATCCCAGAATAAACACTGTTTTACTTTGAATAGCCACTATTAGGTAAGTGATAAGTGGCCGATAGACCTGGTATCAGCCTATGTCTCACCCTACAACGGGCGTTCAAGTCAAACTGGGACTTTTGATTGTACAGAATAACAGGACACACTTTATTTCTCTATATGCACTTATACCAGGGTTTCACTAGTGCTTGGATATCATCAACGCAGAAAGTCTTCTCAGTATCCTGGCCTCCCAGGAACTCCTTTAACAGGCCAGACATGTTGAAATGGCTTGAAGTGAGGTACTGGGAATGTACAGGGCAATAATTTCTAAAAACATCTGAATGTTCACGGGAACGAGTGCAGTTAGCTCTCGGCCACCTCGGCCGGGATTGTCATTCACAGAGGTACGACGTTCTTCACACTCCCCAGTAAGAAACCTCTTGGAATGGTATTGGCAAAGGCACACCGATACATGCATTAAAAAAAAAAAAAAAAAGCATTTCAGAAATTTATTTTTAGTTTGGCGTGGGGTACAAAACCAGAGCATGCAGTGTGCTTCAGGTCCCAACCAGCGCTGATTGTATGTTTCTTTTAACTCATCCTCCATGTGCTTCCGTATTTACATCATCATGTCTGCTATGGTTTGATGTTTTGCCTTGCGTCCGTTGCTTTTTCTGTCACTGATCAGATTCTCAATTGTGTCTCATGTCCATTTATATGGGGGCCCTCATCCAGGGGCCTGGATCTTACTCCAGAGAATTCACGGGACTAGATGGGGTACAGTCTGGATGGGTTGCCAGATCATTGTTTGGCACACGCAGTCATTCACTGGAGATAATTTGGAAAAACAACTGTCACCCTACAGTTGTCTTTGGACTTTTGGAAGAAACACCAAGAAATGGATCGAGCATGCGAAAAACATGCAAGATTAAATATTTTAAACTGGCAAAGCCAGTGACAAGCTAATAGGGTTATGTAGGTTTTTTTAATTATTACTATTTTTTAACTATTTTATTTACAATAATTTTCACTTGGTAGAACTATTTTAACTTCCTTATCCATCTGAAATGGCTCTTCCTTTAGATTTCCGAGACAATTTTAAGACATGAAGCACTGTGCAAAAATTCTTGAGCCACGTTAAATTTAATAAAATTATGTAGATGAATTTTAAGAAACTGGAATTTTTTTTGCTGTTTCAGGCTGCATAAAATTTACATACATTTGAAAATGTACAATTTAAAAATGGGTTGTTTATGTAACAGCCTCAGCAGCGACCTCATTTCCCCTCTCGTCTGTTCCAACCACTCAGCATTCAGCATCAGCAGTGTACTAATCACCGGCCTCATCAGCTGTCATCATCTGCACCTGTTTCTCACTGGTTCATGCCTTAACGTAAGTTTTTTTTGCTTCAATAATTCATAGGTCAGTGCAAATGGTCAGGTACAGGAAGTGGACTGAAAACGAGAGACAAAAGCCTGTGGAAGTATTTCTCAAGATTACATTAATAATACAAGATAATCGAGAGCTTTGGAAGCAAAATATGATGAAATGAATGAAGGGGGTCAAAACTTTTACACAGTACAGTATGTGAAAAAACAAACAAACAAACAAACATAAACTTCAAACTGATTAGTCTGATTGTTTCGTTTCAGTTGGAAAATAATTTGTTAAATTCTTATGACTCAATTGTGCACAATCATTTTCATAAACCTTCTGTCTCTATTCATTTTCCCTGTGACTAATTTGACCATTGGATATCATCCATGTCATAACTCGTTCTTTATTACTGTGTTCTTCATCATTATCTATTCCTCAACAAAAGACTGCTGTGGATCGTCTTTAATTAGTGGCTTGGCATCGCTGGTATCCAGCTACCCACACACTCGCTGGCGAAGAAGTTTTGGAGAGAGCAACCGGGACGTTCACTCTGGGGAGAAGGTCACATTGAGCTGCACCTGATCTCTCTCTCTCTCTCTCTCTCTCTCTCTCTCTCTCTCTCTCTCTCTCTTTCTTTCTCTCATATCTTTAAGCAACCCTCCAGGTCAGAGCTGTAACCTGAAACATACAAAATATGAGCTATTATCTGAACTGCTTCCAGAGTTTCAGAGAATTCATTTGATCTATCAAGAGAACATCTCTGTGTTCCATGTCTTGTTCTTTTAAAAAGGGATTTAACCGATTGCTAATGACCTGTAAGTGTGTGTGTGTGTGTGTGCACAGTGGTTGTGCACACCACAACCCGGACAAGATTACTAAAGCAGAAATCATACAAGATATTAAAATCTTTCCCAGACTGATATGAGACGCATACGTGTGGACGTGATTAGCGCAGCGCAGTGAAGCCCACACACAACCCCACCCCTCCTTGCACCACCTCTGACCCAAGACATTAACAAATGTACCCTTGGGAGGTTAAGAAGCCCCAGGGGAAACCAGGTAAAGCCAAGTTTCCAGGAGAAAAACGATCATCTGGCGTACACAGTGTTGCATGAACATCAGCCAAGAGCATGCTGAATAAAAACTACAGCTTAACCTCGACTATTGAACTATTTTATTTAACAAAATGTTCTGTGTTGGACCAGATCTTTATTAAACAGCAATGGAGCCTAAAATGGCTTCTTAGCCACGTGTCAATGCTGCTGGTCCCATGCAAGTCGATCTCTGATTATGTCCATCATCCAACTCAAGAGCAAAAAGCTCACAATTCAGCCCTGAAATACAAATTGATGATAAATGTAATAATAATAAATAATAATTATAAATGTATAAAACAACTCACAATGTTAAAAAAAAGGATGTGATTTCCACTCTCATTCATTCATATTCAGTAGACGCCAACACACATCCACCCACACCCACACGCTGACCTACCCGCCTACCCACTCACTCACCCACAAGCACACACACACACACACACACACACACACACTCACACACAGGAAAACATGGTGCTTTTAATCACTTTGGAATTTGTTAATTAGCATGTTGAATTTGATGCTTGTTCCTCATCAGTAATTAACACGTACATATTTATAGACTGGCTCTACTCGTGTGCTTGCTTCAAGTCTCGGGTTATCGTTTGCTGAGCTCGAGGTGGGCCAGGAGTGTCACGGAAAAAACGTTCGGCTGTTTGTGCTTTTGAGAAGTAGCCTGATTAACACCTTGTGTGTTTCAACAAACATCATGCGAAATGTGCTAATAGATCCTGACTAGCCTTTCAAAAAGTTGGTACGGCTGAGACAAAGAACATCATGTCAAAAAATAAATAAATAAATTGATGTTTCGGCTTGATTGATTTTTCAATAATGTTAAAAATAATGTTAACTGGCAGAATTATGTGCTGTATCAGGACAGCTAGACAAGAAATGACTATAGACTAAAATTGTTACAAATATACATAATATAAATACGTATATAAATATTATTTACAAAATTATATATAAATAATGTCTGTCTTGAATGAGGTGTATCTTGGAGCACAAAACTTGAGCACATTATCAAGTACACAATTCCATTTGAGCATTTGAAGGTTTGCTCAAGTACCCCTCAATGCACAATGAAAAAGTCCAAGGAGTGGAGTCGGACACGATACAGCTCCAAAAGGAACCAATGAGTTTCAACAACTATGCATACTTCAGGCTGGATGCACTATATGGACAAAAGTGTTAGCCAAACCTGTTAAATATTGAATTCAATCAGGCCCCTTATCCCCAGTGAAGGGCAATCTTAATGCTTCAGCATACCAAGACATCTTGGACAATGCAATGCTTCTAACATTGTGCCAACAGTTTGAGGAAGGACCTTTTCTATTCCAACAAGACTGTGCCCCAGTGCACAAAGCAAGGACTATAAAGACATAGTTTGATGAGTTGGTATGGAAGAACTTGACTGGAGTCCTGACCTCAACCCCATTGAGCATCTTTGGGATGAACTGGAACTGGAGATTCTGAGCCAGACCTTCTCATCCAACATCAGTGCCTATCCTCAATGCTCTACAGAATGAATGGGCACGAATTCCCACAGAAACACTCCAAAATCATGTGGACAGCCTTGCAAAAACAGTGAAAGCTGTTATAGCTGCAAAAGGGGGACCAACTCCATATTGCCATCTCAGGGAGTTTTCCCCCTGGCCACCGTCACCCTCAACATTGCTCATCAGCGACCATCTGATAATTTTTATTCATACACATTTTCTCTGACCCATGTTTTTCTCTGACCCCAGATTTGGCCAAATACTTTTGTTCATATAATGTATGTGTTTCATTTTAGGGTTGGGGTAAGGGGTTAGTGTTTGGTTTAGGCATATAGAAGGAGTTACAGTATATACTGTAAGATCCAGCTCCACCCGTGACCTTTTAAACCAGAAACGAAGACTAGGACATTGTGCTTCCCAGTTCCTATAGTCCTTTTCCTGCAACCTACCACAGTGGGTTGCAGTGGTAGCTCAGCAGGTGAAGGCTCTGGGTTACTGATCAAACGGTTGACGGTATGTAACAATATATACTGTGTATATATATAGCATAACAATGGTATGAAAAGCCATGTGAGGTTATGACATTACCAAAGACCAGGTATAGAGAGAGAACAGAGAAGGACCAAGGACTGAGCCTTGTGGGGCACCAGTATCTATCTATCGCTCTCTCTCTCTCTCTCTCTCTCTCTCTCTCTCTCTATATATATATATATATATATATATATATATATATATATATATATATATCTTTTGTTTTCATTTGATCTTCTTCTTTTTTTTGTCTATTTTATTATTGTTGTATAATAATTCAATAAAATATAATAATTACATTAAAAAAACTATACAATTGAAGGGACAAAATTATATATATAAAAAAAAAACAGAATGTGAATCATTATTTCTAATAAAGCCCAAAGGTAACAATATATTTCTTGTGTCACATGTGTCAGTTATCAAAACGCTCATTAAAACATTTTCGTAATTAGCAGCAGGAGGCATGAGCGGCTGAGGTGTGTTCGGGGCGATGTGTTCTTCTACAAGACGCGTTGGTGTGATTGTTTATTTTGGAATAATACTCACAATTAAAAGAGAAAAAACAACAACCACCTGACAGCATTTCACACCATTCTCATGTTATAAATTGATCTATCTATCTATCTATCTATCTATCTATCTATCTATCTATCTATCTATCTATCTATCTATCTATCTATCTATCTATCTATCTACAGTATCTGTTTCTTAGTTTGTACTGGAAAAAGTGATTATCATAAATACCTTGAAAATGAACCTCTTTCACATTTGAATAATTAGTATGTTTCTGTTTTATTTATTTATGTATTAATTTTTTTATAGCAATCTGTGTACTGCAACAAATAAGAGAAGTTACTTTTTACTTATTCATTCATCTTCTATACTGCTTATCCTTTAAGCTTATCCTGGGTCTTGGGGGCTGGAGCCTATCCGAGGAGACTTTGGGCACAAGGTGTGTTACCAATCCATCACAGGGCACAACTACACACACAAAACACTATGGCAATTTGGAATACATTTGGAAAACTCCATGAATACTGACCCGAGGCAGGATTTAAACCCTCGTGCCTTCCGGGGAGAGGATTTGAATACCCCATCAGGTCTGTATGCACAGTGCTAACTGCTACACCACCGTCTCGCCTACTGTTCAATTTCATTTAATGTTTCATGATCTTTTTTTTTTTAGGTATCTGAGTGTCATACAATATTTATACATCTTTCTGTGAAAACTCTTCACAAAGGAGCCTTAATGTTCTATGTAATAGAATAATAATATAATTGTAATATAACTGTAGCAACGTTGCAATGACGTTCCCCATTGCAGCATTGTGTTAGGAGTACCTGTTCAAACATATCTCATTGAAATGTATTTATTATTTTTTTTAATAATTCTAACTTAAAATACTGAAAACCAATGTTATTCCAATGTGTGTACAGTAACATTGTCAAATGTTTCAACAACCAAAAATTCCTGCTGGGCAGACACTTCCTATTATACTGTATATTACAGACTCTCCTGAAATTAAATGTTTTAATTCTTTCCTTTTTCTTTTATTAATTTTTATTTTTATTTTTATGTACACTGCCTGCCAAAAAATGGCACTATTTCAGAAGAGTTAAATGATTGGGCTGTAACAAGCAAAGAAAACACCCAAGGAGATTTGAAATTACTGGAAGTGGGTTAAGAAGCCTTAAACACATTCCTCAAACCGGAAGGATAGTGTTAAACTTTGTGGGTGAAAATGTGATTGGAAAAAATCATGAATGAAGATCCCGTAAACACTTGGTGAAGTTGCATGATAAAAAATAAACAGTAAAAGACAGAGCAATGTTTAATAGTGAAAGTAAGACCATTTCTATATAAACTTTGTTTTTAGATGTTCCTGAAAGTCCTGATCTTCCTTCAAGATTCATCTTTCACGTGTTTGGTCCCCTGAAAGCAGCCCTACAAGGACGAAAATTCACTTCTGATGAAGAAGTAAAGGCAGTGGTGCACTAGTCTTTAAACATTTTTAACGCTTGTTGACAGACAAAGTGGGTCGGAAAGCAAAGACATTGTGTTTTTCCTAAGATTTTATTAAAACAAACTCTACAGTGAGAGTGCAGATAATATGTGACTCTCTCTCTCAAAAACTATTATAGCAGGCTTTAAACAGAAATACAGTACATCACTCAATTACTGTACATGCCATGTGCTAGCACACTGTTTCCATAGCAACCGCGTGCTCGTCCGTGTCCTGTGTTGCTCTCTAGCTCACTCGGGTGAAAATTAAATTTACACTATATATTTTTTTTGTTAAATTACGAGGAATAATGCGCATAATTCAAAGAAGAAATAAATACGTACATTAAAAGAATATTAAGTTATTGTGTACCGTGCTGTGAGTAACAAAGAAGTGTAGTTTATTGGAACGATATCAGTGTTTCTGCCGAGGCGAAAATAGTGGGACACTCGAGAAGCTAAGCTGCTGGTTAGCGTTAGCATGTGCATGTGCAGTTTGAGGCTCAGGAGAAACCCCAAACATTTTCTTGACATGAGCTTCGCTTTTTGACTCTGAGTTCACTGTCACGGTTTGTATGAGGCTGTTTTAAGTATATTTTAAACTAATGTATGGGTTGTTGGCTGAGCAATTGCGCTAGCTAGTTATCTTAGCCTGCTAATCCCTACAGTTAGCAAGAGTTTGTCTCTGGAGTTTCTTATGTATTATGGCTCTTTGGAGAAATGATAACTAGGTACATTCTAGTAATTTCTTTAAATGATGTCAGTTTGCTTGCAAATTTTTAAGACGGTCATGTTTTTCTTTTACAAGTTATGGACATCAGCAGTTCATTAATTTATGTGCCAAGGAAATAACCATCATGGCTAGTATAGCTTGTGTGTTCTGCTGTGTCTAAAATAGAGAAAGAGAGAGAGTATGGACAATTTATTATTATTTTTTTTAAGTAAAAAAAAAAGCTTTATACTGTCTTGCTTCAAACAATAATAAGTTAAAATACTTAATTTATATTTCTAATAATACACTTAATACTTTTCAAGTTTGTGTCTTTTCATGTTAAATCTAAATTGACCAAGTGTCATGTGAAAGACAAGTGAAATCATTGAAAATTTTGAATTCAAAAAAGTTCCTGTATGTCTAATTAAAAAAAAAAGCATAATTTTTGCATATTTACACAAAATGGATTGGGAGACAAGAAGCGCTAAGTGAAAAATGCCATTATATGATCATATCTGAACATCCACTTTTTCCCCTAGGTGGGACACTTTTAGGACCGATATCATGTTTTGGCCGATAGATTAACTAAACACTTCCTGTTGATTTGTGAGACTGTTGCTGTCTTTTTAGGGCGCAAGCTTTATGACATCATAGTGTGTGAAGGTCCCTCTTGTTCTTCATTTTATAATTTACTTTCTTTAATCATCCAGGGCTTTTGTCTTAACCTGCTCAAAAGGTCTTGAAAGTTAGTACACAGGTTGGAATCTGTTGCCATTAGGACACCCGAGCTCACATTAGATTTTCCTGCATAGCTCATACATGCTTGCACGTATATATGTGAAACCTGGAACTGAACAGCTTGCACTTATGCATATGTCATGCATGCTATGGGCTCTCCTCAACAAGAGGTCAGTTATTTTGGTTTGTTTGCAAAACACATCCAGTTGAATTTGATATACTCCTTGATATAGTTGCCTAACACGCAGTAAACTGCACAGCAATCCCTGCTATCCGTTATCACCCAAATGAGAATGTAAAACTTTGCATTTAAAGTTTGCTTTGCATAGTTGCAAAGCAAACATGTTCAGGCCCGAGCACCATCTCTTTTGCCACCTGGGCGCACCGGAAAGAAACATGCTTTAAAAGGGAAAATATCAATACCATTATGAAATGTATTAAATGAACATGTGTTATATTATATAACATATATTATGTAATAACTATATATAATTAAGGAAGTTATTAGCCACTCTTTGGAATATGTTTAAAATGATATGTAAAATCCCTTTACATTCTTAATGTCTTGAGATCACATTGGCCTGGTTTGGTGGCAAGTATATTCAGTTGAATTTTATTTGTATAGCGCTTTTAAAAATGGTCATTGTTGCAAAGCAGCTTTACAGAATCAGAAGAAAATATCTATGAAATGTGAGAAAATGTGTATTAATCAAAATTATCAGATTGTCCCTGATGAGCAGGATGGTCTAAAAAGAAACCTTAAGAGGAACCCATCCTCAGTTGGGTGATAACGGATAACAGGGATGGTTGTGCAGTCATACTGTATGTTAGGCAGCTACCCGTATATCAAAGAGTACAGTATATCAAATTCCATTGGATGTGTTTTGCAAACAACCCAAAATTATTTACTTTCTGTTGAGTAGATGTTGCCGATGACATGCATGACATGCATAAGGGCAAGTTGCTCCAAACCCGCTCCATGCGCTGCACCTGAGGAATGAGGTAGTTTTGAAAAATAGCTTTCCATCTTCTAAAAGCTGTAATAAGCCTCAACTACCATTCAAAGGCTTGGACACATCTAATTCCATGGTCTTTCCTGATTTTTATTTTTTGTAAAACAGTGCTTGAAGGCGTTCAAAATACTCATTTGAACAGTTGCTATTGAGATGTTTCAGCTACTTCTGTTCTGTAAAGCCTCATAACGACTCTAATCTGCGGTGCTGTTTGTTAATTGGTGATTTCTGAGGCTGGTGACTCTAAATGAACTCCTCTGCAGCAGAGGTAAGTTTTGGTCTTGCATCCCTGGGATGGTCTTCATGAGAACCAGTTTCATCATGGAGCTTGATGAGTTTTGCAAACGCACTTACTGTTATCTGTTCCAGAAGAGCTGGCCTTCGTGTCTTAAAATAACAGCTGATTGTTATTGTTGTTACTTAATTACCTAATGCCATATGCATTAGAAGGTGTGGGCAAACTGGTGACTAGTACTGTATAATTTAACTTGTTTATGCTGTATGATGCATGAAATATTTTTACATTTTTTTATGCATTTATAAATGTTGATGCAAAAATATTCCTATTCTTAAATGTTAATATATGACCATGATATGCCCAATAAATGAATGATTAAATAAATAAATCGTATCATGGCATTCCTGTGATTCATGACATAAGAATCTGTAGGATTCATTTAAGAAAGGGAGAGAGAGGGATTTAAAAAAAAAAAAAACTTTTATTTAATGGCTGCAAATGTGAATGATTTTATACCCAAATGGTCAAAAATATAATCCAAAACTCTATTCTTTCAGAATTTGATTGATTCAGAAAAAAACTAAATGTTAACATCTTTTTTGCTGCTTTCAGTGTTTGTGTTCAGTCATACTGTACATCCACCAGAGACAAGTGATGAAAAAAAATGTCTAAATCACAAGCCAATATAAAAGGTTTATTAAAGGTTTTGTTCTTGTTTTACAAATAAACTGTGACAGTGTTAAAGCCAGAGGATCCTATAAAGCTGCTATAAAAAATTAAATAAAAAATCATATTTGTCGTGCAGGATTATGTCGAATCCTGGGGATCTAGAGAGGAACTGGTACTTTGTACTCGGTGCGACTCCCTCTGACAGTTTACAAGAGCTGAAGCAGAAATATCAAAGACTCGTCTTAATGGTACGTTCCTTCCTCTTATGGTTCAAATAATTAGGATTTCTGAATGAATCCTAGACAGATTTCAAATATTTAGTCCAGTGGCACCTGTTTTACCTTAATCAGTGTATTTGATTTAACAAATATATGAGTATATATATATATATATATATATATATATATATATATATATATATATATATATATATATATAAATTGTTGGTACCCTTCGGTCAATGAAAGAAAATCTCACAATGGTCACAGAAATAACTTTAATCTGACAAAAGTAATAATAAATAAGAATTCTATGAATGTTAACCAAACATTGCTTTTCAACCATGCTTCAATTCCATGCTTCAATTCTATGAATGTTAACCAGACATTGCTTTTCAACCATGCTTCAACGGAATTATAAAAAAAAATGAACTCATGGAACAGGCCTGGACAAAAATGATGGTACCCCTAACTTAATAGTTTGTTGCACAACCTTTTGAGGCAATCACTGCAATCAAACGATTCCTGTAACTGTCAATGAGACTTCTGCACCTCTCTGCAGGTATTTTGGCCCACTCCTCATGAACAAGCTGCTCCAGTTGTTTCCGGTTTGAAGGGTGCCTTTTCCAGACAGCATGTTTCAGCTCCTTCCAAAGATGCTCAATAGGATTGAGGTCAGGGCTCATAGAAGGCCACTTTAGAATAGTCCAATGTTTTCCTCTTAGACATTCTTGGGTGTTTTTAGCTGTGTTTTGGGTCATTGTCCTGTTGCAAGACCCATGACCTGCGACTGAGACCCAGTTTTCTGACACTGGCCAGCACATTTCTCTCTAGAATCCCATGATAGTCTTTTTTTTTTTTTTGATTTTTCCCCGATTTTCTCCCTAATTTAGTCGTGTCCAATTCCTCCCCGTCACTAGGGGGCTCCCACATTAAGGCTACTACTACCACTCAGGGCCGAACTGCTCGCTCACGCACCGTTGGGGGCGGTGTAACACACTCGGAGGAAAGCGCTATCCGCTCTCTCTGTTGCGCGAGCTCACAGACGCCCCTGATTGGCTGTAGAGCCGTGATTAATGTGGGAGCACGATGTACCTCTCATCCCTCCCCTCGGAGAGAGCTCGGCCCATCAATTCTCTCAAGACCTCCGGCCACGAGAGGTTACAGCACCACCCGGGATTCGAACTAGCGATCTCCGGATGATAGGGCGAGCGCTTTTACCACTGCGCCACTCGGAGGCCCAATCCCTTGATAGTCTTGAGATTTCATTGTACCCTGCACAGATTCAAGACACCCTGTGCCAGATGCAGCAAAGCAGCCCCAGAACATAACAGAGCCTCCTCCATGTTTCACAGTAGGGACAGTGTTCTTTTCTTGATATGCTTCATTTTTCTATCTGTGAACATAGAGCTGATGTGCCTTGGCAAAAAGTTCCATTTTTGTCTCATCTGTCCATAGGACA
Source organism: Clarias magur (assembly GCA_013621035.1). NCBI lineage: Eukaryota > Metazoa > Chordata > Actinopteri > Siluriformes > Clariidae > Clarias > Clarias magur. The sequence continues at coordinate 269,427 of QNUK01000228.1, read as the reverse complement.
TTTTCCCAGAAGTCAACATGTAGTTTGGCATATTCCAGTCTGGCTTTTTTATGATTTGTTTTCAACAATGGTGTCCTCCTTGGTCGCCTCCCATGTAGTCCACTTTGGCTGAAACAACGACGGATGGTGCGATCTGACACTGATGTTCCTTGAGCATGAAGTTGACCTTGGATCTCTTTAGAAGTCTTTCTGGGCTCTATTGTTACCATTCAGATTATCTGTCTCTTTGATTTGTCATGAAATTTCCTCCTGCGTCCACGTCCACGGAGGTTGGCTACAGTCCCATGGATCTTAGATTTCTGAATAATATGTGCAACTGTAGTCACAGGAACATCTAGCTGCTTGGAAATGGTCTTATAGCCTTTACCTTTAACATGCTTGTCTATAATTTTCTTTCGACTCTCCTGAGACAACTCTTTCCTTCGCTTCCTCTGGTCCATGTTGAGTGTGGTACACACCATGTCACCAAACAACACAGTGACGACCTGGAGCCCTATATATAGGCCCACTGACTGATTACAAGATTGTAGACACCTGTGATGCTAATTAGTGGACACACCTTGAATTAACATGTCCCTTTGGTCACATTATTTTCAGTATTTTCTAGGGGTACCATCATTTTTGTCCAGGCCTGTTCCATGAGTTTATGTTTTTAAATAATTCTGTTGAAGCATGGTTGAAAAGCAATGTCTGACTTTCACTGGTTAACATTCATAGATTTTTTTAAAATTATTACTTTTGTCAGATTAAAGTTATTTATGTGACCATTGTGAGTTTTTCTTTCATTGACCGAAGGGTACCAACAATTTTACCCACGTGTGTATCTTTTTAAAATCACTAATGCTTTTAAAGTGACTTTCTGTACGTTATTCTAGTTCATCAGCTAATTCCTTAAACCATATGGAGCTCAATACCCCAAATAGTCTTGCTTATGTGGGTTTTGAAACTGTATATAAATAGTCTCTTTAAGTGCCATGATGCACGTCAGAGGTGCACAGGTGGATGTCAGTAGCTTAGAATCCCAGACTGTATTCCCAGACTTTTAACATGCTATATATCCCAAAGTTTGTACACCTCTACCATCATCCAACCTGCATGTGCTTGCTGAATATTCCTTTCCAAAGTTTTCCACTTTCAGTCATATAATAACCCGGAGAGCAGTCCACTAGATTTTTGAGCGAAAGCTGTTGGGATTGTGATCATTCGACGACAAGAGCATTACTGCGGTCAGGTCGGGAGATCTTGGATGCAGTTTGTTTTCTTTTGGCGACAGGTTGGCATTTGAGTTCAGGGAAATCTTAATTCCACAATGTACGGTGTAACTCAATACAGTTGTGCATTCCAATTTTGAATGAGAAGATTCAGCATCCAAACACTTTCGGCATCTTTATATCAGTTACCAGTTTTTGCTTTGGTTTCCAGGTGACCAAAACCATCAGGCGTGGTCAGCAGGTTACAGCTTATACTTATCTTGTCTTTTGGATGAAAAAATACATCTTTGCAGTGAGCAGTTTCTGATAATAAGTCTGTTAAACCTATACGGAGGGGAATATCACAGGAAGGTGGATGCTGCGCTGGCAAACACAATGGCTCTGTCAGAAAAATGGACTCGATTGACTGCACAGGACAGAAAGCATCAGCTCCCTCTCCGGACGAGTTTACAGAGATGAAGTGGACATCAGGGCAGCATGGAGTGTAAACGCAGTACTTTTAATATCATTTAAAAAAACAATGGCCGGTAATGTCAGTGTTTTTTTTATTTTAATTTTTTTTCCTTCCCCAAATCATCCACATTCACATGCTCCTCTATAGATCTGCTGTTTATGCAGTGCTGATTCACTTCTTTAAGGCGAGACCATTAATAATCAGTTAAACAAAGAGAGTAGTGTTTTTTTTTTTTTTTTTGTACAAGAACAGAAAGATTTCTTACGTACATTTGTTTATGAAGGTGAGTCAAAAATTATTCTCATTCTGGCTGTAGAATTTATTTTACTAAGCTTTTTGCTTAGAAAAGGCAAATATATCATTTTTTGACATAGTCTTCATGCTTTTCAATACACTTTGTCTATCTGTCAACAAGCTATTTCATATTCCTTCATTAAAAATGTTTTTGGCTGATCTACGAGCCACTAATGCTTTATCAGAAGTGAATCTTCGTCCTCATGGGGCTGCTTTCAAGAGACCAGATAGTTGAAAGTCGGATAGATCAGCGTCAGGACTATAGGGAGGATGCTCAAGTTACGGAGAGCATTGACAGTGCGGGCAGAAGTGTGCGGACGGTCATTGTTGCGCAATATCATGACGCACTTGGATTTAATCAGATGTTTAGTCTTTAGCTCTTCAATAAACGTGTCACTGTAACACTGTCGATTGTTAAATATTTTTCTCTGATAAGGTTTAATATTGGATCTTGAGATTCCCAGAAAACAGTAAGCATTGATGAATTTTCCAGCTGATGGTCGACTTTTGAACTTTTTCTCAGTCGGCAATTAAGGATGTTTCCGTTCCATACTCTGCCGTTTGCTCTGACTCGTAGTGATGAATCCGTGTCTCATCACCAGTAATGATTTTCTTTAAGAAACTTTCACTTTCCTTAGGATATCCAAAAGCTTCTGGTTTTGCTCTTCCGTGAGATGTTTCGGCACCAGGTTAAAAAAAAGAATAAAATCACTTCACGCTATTCTTTTGTCTTAGAAATCACAAATGTCGCATCCATTTTTGCTTCGAGTTACAAATGAGCTGATGTAACACACTCGCGCCTGGGAAGACTGTAGCCTTGAGCGGAAAACGCTAAGGTATATCTTACAGAACAGAAGTTTTTATATAACCTGAGTGCGAATGAATTTCATAAATTAAACCAAAAACATACGTAGTGAATTTTAAGCAGCAGTCTTTACACTGACTTAAGGATATGACGTATGTCAGAGAAAGCTGCTTCATGTTTGGTGTTCTGGTATATTTTCACCCTATTTTGACTGAATGTCAAAGCTTTTTTTTTTTTTTTTTCCCCAAAAGCAGACAGCTGAAGTGCGCCGTTACTGTGGAGCTAAATGGCATTTATTGTGTCCTCTTTAAAAATACTGCAGCATTTCTAGGAACATCAGACCACATGGTGCAAAAACACCATCAACTCCCTCTCACTCTCCCTTTCTCTCTCACACACACCAGAGTGCCTGTATGTGTGTATGTTGTGTACGTGTGTATGTATAGACTGACATTAGGTGGCAGTAGCGTGATGCTGCTGGCCTTTACCACGGCCCCAGAGCAGCGCGCGAGTGTGTTTCCCCGCCGTGTGATGATCTATGGGCCGCGCCGGCGAGCGCTCCAAATTGGCCGGCCCTTTATATTGTGCTTCTGCTCTCCAAGCTCCATTAGGCCCAGTAAATGAATATTTTACAACGCGTGCAAAGGGACAGCAATTAAAGCGTGTAACTCTGGAGAAGAAGCAGGGAAAGCAGAGAGAGAAAGGAGGGGGAGAGGACAGAAACGGTGCGTCTTGTTCAGCACTGTATTTATTGACTGGGGATTGACACATCACATGTCTTGACTCTAATATAAGGCATTAAAGAAGCCATTTCTGCCCTAACATATGTTAAAGCGTACGCATGAGCGGGTACGAATCTTGTTTTCACGGATCCATCATGCATAATTGATGTCACTGTTATTAGTAGTCTCTTTAACAACTTACTTTAATTTCCTTAAATAGAACTGCTTCAGGACGGCAATCTGCTCCTCCTATTATGAACATAATTACGACTAAAAGAGCCATTAAAAAAAAAAAAGAAGAAGAAAAAATGTTAGCTTCCTGTCTGGCTGCAGCATGGCCTGTCCACTCCGGCTGGACACAAAGCACCCGGGGAGCTGTTTGTGTTCCTCTGTCTCATTTCTGCACTGCAGGGGAAGCTCTGACTGCACAGAGAGTCAGGAACCCTCAGCCTGCAGACTTCACCTCCTCGCCGAGCGAGCAGAGACTCGTGCTGCTAGTGTTGCTCTGCCGCTTCCCACTCTTACTGGCCTTTAACACGGACGCCTTTTCCCTCTCAGGATGTCGCGTTGTGCCTTTAGTAGGTGTGACACGGGCACCGCTGTGCCAGGAAAGATGTGTGTTTACAGAATGCCAGCTTTATTCAGGAGTGAAATTTCTTTTTTTTATATAACAAAATAGGCTGTAGAGCAGGTGTTTAATGATGATGATGTGTGTGTGTGTATATTTGTGTGTGTATATATATATATATATATATATATATATATATATATATATATATATATATATATATATATATGGGGTTATAATGATTTTCTTAGAGTTTTAAGGAAGTAAAAAATTATAACTTGAGTGTGTGAGGATTAAACAGTGGAAAGCGGTCAAGGAATAAAACATACGGGAGTTTTCATTTTATTACTTGATCTCAGACTGCTGCACTGCTCTGGTACTGGAGACTCATTTTGTAAATTCTTAATAAATGTCTCCTCACAAAGAGATCTTCATCATAAAATGATGGCACAGATGACTTTTGAGCTCCGGTTTTGAACAACGTCAAACCACAAGAAGTGTCATTGAGAGGATTTGCAGCCACTGTCTCAGAGTTGCTGTTTATTAGCTGGAAATTAAATTAATTAGAAAATTTGTTAGAAATAGATTTAATAATTAGAAGTTTGCATGTTCTCCCCGTCTTTGGGTTTTCTCCGGGTACTCCGGTTTCCTCCAACAGTCCAAAGACATGCAGCTTAGGTTAATTGGCGTTTTTTTTTTTTTTTTTTCAAATCGCCGTAGTGTTTCTTGAGTGTATGTGCACTCTGTCCAGGGTGGACCCCGTCTAGCTCCCAGAGTCCCCTGGGATAGGCGCCAGGTTTCACATCACCCTGTACACTGGATAAGCGATATAGAGAATTAATGAATGGTGAATTAGAAAAGTGGTATAGATTAAAAGTGGTATAGATTCTGTACAAACTGTCCGTTTGGTCGTTGACCAATATTCCAGATTTAATGTACCCAGTGTTATAGAGCTAGAGTCCGACTCACAGTCCCAATATCTCTCCCGAACCCGGACTTAAATTTTTTCCTGCCTTTTGGCCTACAGCTTGCTCCGAATCTCTGATCTGCGAGCAGGTTCCCACACCCAACATAAGTTAGTGTAATCCTCTCTGCAGGGTTCCCGTGTATCCGAGATCAACAGAATCAAAGGTGCTTGTGATCGGACCGTTCTCGTAGCTTTAATTAAGAAGAGCTTTGAGACGGTAACTTTTAACTCGAGACCCGAGTTCCGCTGCGTTCAAATGCAGCTCCAGTTCAAAAGAAGATGTTTGATGGATTAAAGGCTGAGGGTGTCGCTTTGAAAAGATGAGCGATGGATGTCCGAATCAGTGGACACTTTTAGCCGAATTAGCGAACAGTATCGATGTTGCATTGACGGAATGTTTCAATATGAGCACATGGAGTGGATCGTGGTTGGGTAGGTGTTATAAAATGGATGCCTCGTGATGGAGTTAGTTTGTTGAAAACTCAAAATTACAGCGTTAATTTTATTGGGGAACCTTATAACTGAATAGTGTCAGTTCTATTTGGTATCAGGAAGTGTCCTGGAGCGATGAACACCATTCACCCAGAAGGTTTTCCCTCAGTTGGTGCTGTTGGTGCAGGACGCTGTCGAGACATCGCTCCAAACTCTCCATTCTTTATCCTCATTTAGTCACTCCTAGCACATGAATGGAGGTGGAGTCTTAGAAGAGGCCACGCCCCACCAGGTTACATTGTACGATGACTTAGAACTTAGTGTTGGTTTGCATTGGTGTCACTCTGAGAGTTGCAAATGTTGGTGATGGATCGCTTTACCACCAATTTGTAAAAAAAGAACATGAGGAAAGAAAGTTCTAACCACCTGCTAGAGGTTAAAGCTGCCGTGGTGGAGCTTCCTGTTCCAGCAGCACAAAATATAAAGCACAAGGAAACTTCTCGTCTTCTCATCTCTTCATTCCTTTCCGTATTTCTTTTTCTGTCTTCTTATCTTCTCTTTTCTGGTCTTTTCTATATGTTTCTTCCGTGTTTCTCTTTCGCTTCGTTTTTTTTTTCTTTTCTGTTTTTTTTGTTTCATCTCTTCTTTTCTTGTCATCTCTTGTTGCTTCCTTTCCTGTGTGCTTCAATCTGGTCCTGTTTCTTCTCATCTTTTATCTTTTTCATCTAACTTTGTTTGCTTCTTCACGTCATGTCTAGTCTTCTGTTTTTTTTATTTCTCTTTTCTTCTTCTCTTGTGTCTCTTCTACTCGTTTTTTTCCCCTCACTTCCTTTCTACTTTTCCTGTGTCTTCTCATCTCATCCTATGTCTTCTTTTCTCTTCTTTTCTCATTGCTTATGGTCTTCTTTTATTGTATCTTCCTATTTTTTGTTCCTTTTTCTGTCTTCATGTCTTTTCTCTTCTTCTTTTTTTCTGGGCTTTTCTTCTTGTTCTTTTCTTTTTGTCTTCTCTTCCTGTTTCTTCACTTCGTTTCTTTTCTTTTTATTTCATCTTGTTTCATCACTTCTTTTCTCAGTGCTTCTGGCCTTCTCTTCGCTTCTCTTCGCTTCTCTTTGCTTCTCTTCTCCGCTTGTTTCTTTTGTATTTTCAATTTTCATCTTTTCTCATCTGGTCTTTTCTCTTTTCTTTCTTTTTTTTTTTAAATTCTTTTCACAATTATTCAGTTTTTTCACCTCTTGTTTCTTGTATATTCCCACATCATATAATTTCTTCATTTATCATTTCTTATACAGTACCCTCTTCTCTTCTTTCCTTATTTATTATATTTCCTTTTTCTGTCTCATCTTCTCTCTTCTGATGTTTCCTTTATGTCTCGTCTGTTCTTCTCTCTTCACGTCTCATCTCTTGTCTTCTTGTTTACTCTTTTCTTCTTGTATCTTCTCATTTCGTCCTGTTTTTTTCTTATGGCTTATGACCTCTTTGTTTTTTTGCTCTTCTGGTCTTCTCTTTATGTACTTTTTCCACTTTTCTTTTCATGTTTTATTTCACCTATTCCAGGGATCTTCTTTTATTTTCTCATGTCCCTCTTTTTATTTCCCCCTGCTCTTGCAGACTGTATCACATGATTTCTGTGATGGTCTAAAGCAGGCAGGTGAGCGCTCAGCAGAGGCAGCAGGGAGAAGACCCTCCTCGATTCTCGTTCATCCTTGACGCTTCAGAAATGCACTGCGCAGCTCTCGTTCATTATTCAGTGGAGTAATTTGAGTCTGGTCTTGATGTCATTTCCGTCAAGGAAGTCCATTCAGGTGGACAACTAAAGACCTTGTATGGCCCAGTACGCTAAAGGCTCTTAAAAATGCACCAAAAATGCAGTGAGGTAGTGGAGAAAGAAAATCATTAGAATCTAGTCACATTTTTCTTACACATATATACATTTCCATAAGTCTTCTTTTCATTTCTGTGAAGCTGCTTTGAGACAATGACCATTGTTAAAAGCGCTATAGAAATAAAACTGAATTGAATTGAATTGAATACACAGTCACTCTAAGATTTTTTTTTTACAAATTTTTTAAAGTAATTACTCACAATTATTTGTTACATTTTTGGTTGCATAAAATGAGAAATTTTTTATTGGGGCAGACAGTAACTGGCCAGTCTGGGACTGAGGCTTAATCTAGTCCGTTGTAGTTGCCACGAAGCATTGTTTGACTTTGGCAGCGCTTCAGCTTCTAAACTACAGCAAACACAAACACACATGCAGTGAACCAGAGGAAAAAAGAAAGTGACCATCAGGAGCAAAACGTCCCCACCCTGTGCCAACATCCATAGCACAAGTAGATATACATTTTAAACTACCTCACATTTATTTAAAGCCTACAATGTGAGTTTGTGTCGTATGTAACTGTGTTCATAGTACCGTGATCATGATATTGGTCTATCAAGGCTTCGCAAAAACTATGTTTCTCTACATATAAATTCATATATTTATAAATTCTGTACAAAATTATAACATCAACTCTGCGTGCTAATCTCCAAACCCCAAAAAGTTTTACCTGTATATGATTATAATACAGTATGTGGCGTGTTTTTTATTTATTTATATTTTTTAATTTTTTTGACCTGTTCGAGTCAAACTGGGACTTGTGCTGAGTTCACTGCAGTTGTTCCCATGAACATTCAGCACCTTATAATTAAAACTCGACGGATAACTTTTCACATACTTGCCCAAAAGACACTCGTACAGTCCACTTCCACATGTTTGGGAACATTTAAAGATGTTCCTGGGAGGCCAGCGTTTCGGACATGAAATAAGCAGTGTGATCGTGGCTTCGTCGTACTGAGAAAACTTTCTACCTTGATGGTATCCAAGCATTAGTGAAACGGTGGGATAAGTGCATTAGTGTAGCAATCAAAGGTCCAGGTTTGACTTGAACGCCGCTCATGCATACAAAAAACTAATAGTCTTTTTTTTTTAAGTTATTGTAATATTACTCTGATATTACGCTAATCAGTGTCTTTCTCAATAATTAGTTTAAATACTTTTTTCCCCTTAGTTTCACCCTGATAAACAGGACCCTGGACTATCAGAAGAGGAGGCGGGGCTTCAGCTTCAGAGGTTCATAGATGTGGATCAGGCCTGGAAGATCCTGAGTGATGAGGAGAGCAGGAGACAATTTGACCTACAGCTGCGTGGTAGGTTCCTCAGCTTCCTGGTATTATGTTGCCGTAATGTTTGAAGATGGTGTATAGTTTGATTGTCTCCGCGCCTCTAGAAATAAAAAAATTCACATGCAACTGTAGGAAAATAATCCATAGCTACGACAATATTTCTTCAAACTGAATCAAATGGAAATCCAACTAGAGATTCCAACGTAACAGTTTATATGGAAGCTGATCTGAGGTGTTTTTACATGCTCAAAGCATTTAATCAGAATGTAAAGTTGTTGTGGTCGCTTTGAAGTGTTTAATCTGGAAGTATAACCGAGGAAAAAGTCCCCCCAAAAGTTGAATGCTTCCCATCTTTTCAGACAAATCCCACTTTCTGCATTATGATTGCTTACCAGAATTCAGTCTCATCTATGATTAGTTAGATGCTTTACTACATGTGAATCATGTGAGCCAATCAGTGTCTCTTCTTCTTCCAGACACCCAGTGGATGTCTGAAGTAAAGACAGGTGTGAGAGAGAGAAAGAGAGAGTTGTTCTCACAGACTTTACAGATCAGGAATAGAATTTAAATTTCCTTCCGGAAACACATCGCATCACATAATGTTACTCATTCAGTATTATAAAATCATTCAGTCTGGGCTGGATCATAAGGGTGTTTACCTGATTAGTTTTTATTACGATTGACTTCTTAGTGGAAAATTAGGGTCGATGTAACTGCGCCCAAAGACACGATAAACTGAAAAACCCGTGTCTGGTTTGAATTTATGAGTCGCTTGTTCAGAGCAGTCAGAGGACAAAGGCCACGCTGGTAAATAGGCCAATTCTAATAATAAAATTATGAAGTGTCTCAGTTGTTGTTGTTCTTGTTAATGCAGCAAGGATATAAGCACTATAATCAGCTTCCGTGTCTTTTAAGTTGAGTTAGCAAAGCCATGAGCAAGAATTTGACTTCTAGCCACAAATGAAAGACTGCAAAAGAGAGAAACGATGAATTAAAGGTGGAGGGTTATGAGAAACATAACACGTTTAAAGATGTGCAGCATAACAGTCGCTCTGGCTCCCTCTGGATGAGAGAGGGAGGGGGAATGAGAGAGAGAGAGAGAGGAAATGTAGGTCAGGTCTATCACACATGGCCTATTCTTATATGAAGTGATAGGCTGTGTCTCTCCCTACTTGCCTGAGGAAAGAACTCCCCTAGTCCTCCATTACGAGCTTCAATAAATGTACGCGCAGGGCGCGGTGCGGCGGCAGGGTGGGGGCCGTCTTTAGGATGAGCATGCTCCAAGTGTCCCTATTTTTATTAAATTTTTTTAATTGAGGTTTTTTAAATGTGTTGGGAAAAGAAATTAATTCAGTAGTAACGAATTGTTCTTAAATAGTTTTTAAAATGTGATATAATGTCTGATAAACATTGTGTAATAACAACAACAACAACAATAATAATAATAATAATAATAATAATAATAATAATATTATTATTATTTTATTATTATTATTATTAAAAATAGTATTATTATGTAATGTTTTAATAATTGCAATTATTTTTAATTGTATCATTTAAATTAATAATAATTATTATTATTGTAAAGTTTCCTTGTCCCACTCTGAGGTATTAGTCTAAAGGTTACAGGTAGTAACGATTCTGATCGCAGCTCCGCGACCGTGTGATGGATTCGGCTGTAATTAACGCTCCGATTGATTCGAGCTCCAAGCGCGTGCTAATCCGGGCCTAACCGAAGCCTGCAGTGGTTTTTCTCCACAACTAAATGTGAGTAGTTATCGACCTGCTACTGTTTGATCTCAGCTTCGGTGACTCGAGTAGAAGGGCACAGAGTTGTTGTTTAAGCTTCGACATTGTTTACAACACTAATCTAATATTAACTCATTTATGCAAGCAGTGAATATTCACTCACAAATATTTAAAGGAGCTGCTCACTGTAGATGAATTTCAAGGAATGGAATGCCGCATTTAAACAACCTGTTTCATTTCTTAATATTATATTGAATGAAATGATGTAGATTAAATGAAAGAAACAGGAACACATTTTGACTGATACAGGCTGCAGTGTGCACAAAGATACAATTTAAAAACTAGTTGTTTATGTAACAACCTCAGCAGCGTATGTTCCAAGCATTCAGCATCACCAGTGTTGGGGAGTTACGCAAAAAAATTATCTACTACAAATTACTAATTACTACTTTAAAATTGTAATTTGATTACATTACTAATTACATTACTTTCAAGTTACCTTGATGGCATTTGTGCCTGTGCCTGTGATGGGCGTGTGCCTCAAGCTGTTGTAGCTCCTTGCTTATTCTCTAGGCTCCTTAAGTAGGCGCGCCCCCTTCTGCAAGTGTGCGGAGGGGCGTGGCCACCAGGTCCAGCCGGCTGGCGGTAATTAATGTTAATGGGTCTCAGGCTTTCTCCTTTTTTTGCCTTTTCTCCCTCCTTTAACACTTCTCCTTCCCTGTTTTATCTAAATAAACCCCCCCCCCTTTTCCCATAAAAGAGAGCAAAAAGAGTAATGTCATCAAATGTAAAACTACACAGCTCTCCGTTGAGTGATTAAAGCACATTCTCATTAACTGATGCTGCCGCGCAAAACGTGATTTAAACTTGATTAAATGCATTTTGATTAAATTTTAAACACAACGTTTTTAATGCTAGTAACGTAATGCTATTGACATTGGTAACTGTAATCAAATTACATGCATTTAAAATGTAATGCATTACATTACTGCATTATCAGGAAAAGTAATTACTGTAGATTGCAGTAACACGTTACTAGTCTACACAGTTATGGTCTACACAACTCTGCTAATCACCGGCCTGATCGTCTGTCATCATCTGCACCTGTTTCTCACTGGTTCATGCCTTAAATTAGATGCTTGAATTATTCATAGGTCACTGTGTGGCTTAACAAACAAAAAACACGTCTCAGTTACCGGGACTGGACTGAAAATGAGAGTCAAAAACATGCCAAACATAAAAGCCAAAAAAGTCTTCCAGGACATCTGGAGAACTATTCCTCAAGACTAAATAAAAAATACAAGAAAGTCTGGCCCTTATGAAGTCTGGCAAAATATGAAGAAATGAGGGCTTGCTCAAGACTTTTGCACAGTATTGTACACCGCATGTATGTAGTAGATGTAGTAGCTGGTTGGAACAGACGAGAGGGGAAATGAGGTCGCTGCTGAGGTTAAATAAACAACCAGTTTTTACATCTTTTACATTTTTAGGGACTTTGCAGCCTGTCGCAGTTAAACATTTGCTCACATTTTTTTAAGTTACTACAGTAGAGTCAGTGATGTCATCCGCAGATATGGCAAATGATACTTTTTCAGAACTACTGTATGGGTTTCTTTGGGTTTATTTGTGCTGGCAGAGCAAAAGGTCTTGTTGTGTGGAAAATCTCAGACTTCATTTTCCATGTGGAACTGTGGTATTAAGGCAGTAGCGCAGTATGACAACAGTCTTTTGGAAAGAGGCACTATTAAGGAAAAGCTTCAAAGAGACCTCAACCTACACTTCAAAATTCCCAGTGTTGATTTACTGTAACACCCCAAAGTGTTTATATATGACCTAATGGTCACGAATGTACTCTGAAAGTGTTAAATCAACTATAAATCAACTTTAAATCTTAAATCAAGTTTAAGGGTTAATTAAGGGTGTTAATTCAAGACTAAGGATTTTGCTGTGTACAGACATTTTCTGTATTCCTATTTTTATTTTCCTCTCAAGTGATTTCTTGCCTGTAAACTTGCTTGTTGGATTCCTCACTCTGTGATAACCAAATTGATTCTTCTCCTTGATAAAAGCACATAACCTTGTGAGACTTTGCTTGTTGAACATCCAATTCAAGATCTATTTCCTCTTTGGTGTTATCATAAGCTCCACTCACCTGAAACGGCTTTCCGCTAGATGAGGAGGCTGACTTTGATCATTCAGCTACAAGAACATTAGTGATGTTAGGTTCTGGAGTTGGTATGTTGATGTGGCTCCAGGTCCAATTCATCCCCAAGGTGTTCAGCGGGGTTGTGTTCAGGGCTCTGTGCAGGACACTCAAGTTCAATTCAATTCAATTCAATTCAATTCAATTTTATTTCTATAGCGCTTTTAACAATGGTCATTGTCTCAAAGCAGCTTCACAGAAATGAAAAGAAGACTTATGGAAATGTATATATGTGTAAGAAAAATGTGACTAGATAATGAGATTGTCCCTGGTGAGCAAGCCAAGGGTGACGGCGACAGTGGCAAGGAAAAACTCCCTGAGATGGCAACAGGAAGAAACCTTGAGAGGAACCAGACTCAACAGGGAACCCATCCTCATCTGGGTGATAGCAGATAACAGAAATTGTATAACATCATGTGTGTTATGCAGATGAAAGTTCCATAAACAGAAGTTAATTTAAATTAACACAAAGTCCAGTTCAGCACAGGGATGAGTCAGCAGGTGCAGAGGGCAGATGGGGGTCTGGATCACTGGGAGCTCAGGAGCAGCATGTGTAGATCCAAACCAAAATGAAGAAGAATCCAGCTGGAGTTGGTCCTTCTCTGGATGCCTCTGGGTCAAAGCAGGGTCGGCCTCTGTCTACTGAAGCTGGCACGATCTCCAGATGCCTCGGGATGGGTGGAAAAATAAAGAGCAGGTGAAAAGAATTAGCGTGGTTGCCATTCAGGATAGATGTACTGGAGTATCAGGTAAAGAAATTAATTATGTGTACGCCAGATTAAAGAGATGCGTCTTGAGTCTACTTTGAAATTGGGAAACTGTGTCTGAGCCCCGAACACTGTCAGGAAGGCTATTCCAAAGTTTTGGAGCTAAATATGAAAAGGCCCTACCTCCTTTTGTAGATTTTGATATTCTGGGAACTACCAGTAGTCCGGAGTTTTCTGATCTTAAGGAGCGTCCTGGATTGTAACGTATCAGAAGACTGGTTAGGTATGTGGGAGCTAGACCGTTTAGAGCCTTGTACAGCATGTCTTCATGGAGCTCACTTTGTGCACAGGGACACTGTCATGCTGGAGCAGGTTTTTAGCCTGGAGGTTTCATTGATGTGGAAAATTCTGCAGTGTCGTACATCTTGGACAATTTTGTGACGATACATAAAGGTGTGATGGCTAGTTGTCCACATACTTTTGGTCATATAATATATTTTTTCAAATGAGTAAATGTAGTACTGAATCTGATTTCTGAACCCTAGTACTATGTATATAATGATGCAGTGTTGTCCTTTATTTATTTCTCTGCATGTACATGTGTTTGGTTTTAGCGGGTAGCTCAGCCAAGCCCTTTTTTCTCTCCCTCTTTTTATCTCGGGCTATTGCGCACTCATTCTTCGTAATTACTCATCGTTTTAGCTGTCAGCATCGTCTCATCGCTAAATAAACACAAGCTGTGACAGCGCTCCGCTTCGGGCCCATTTCTTATGATCGCTCTCATCCAGAACCAGAACTCACTGACCCGTGTGGACCCGCGCTGACACCACTGTACCATCAAACCTCTTATTGGAGTTTAATGGTCTCTCTCTTGTCTGTCACGTTTAGCTTAGAAAACCTGTCTTGATTGGTACAGGCTCATGTACTGAATATAGTATGTACGACATTCTCATTAACTTTAATGGCTATTTATTCAGGTCTGTACATCTCTTATGTTGTTTAAAGTTCATCCTGATGCTGTCCTGAGTTCTACCGTTTACATCATTTTAGCTTAAAGACTTTTATTTTGGTGTATAAAAATAAAAAGCTGTCCACTGTTACAGTTATTGTATTACATAGCTTGTCCTGATACATCATCGTTTCTACACTAATAGCTAATTCACAGAGAATTGTATGGCGATGCATCAGATTTCTTTTTTTAACGATAGTTAGCTCGTCAGTAATAATAACAAAAAGTGCACATCTTCTCAGCTTAACCTTTATTATTATTATAATATTTTAACAGTACAGTCCTAAAAATGTGTGTCTAATTGTTTAAACAAACAGAATAATAATATTTTCTTTTTGTAAAAAAAGGCTAATCAACTCACTCTATACTGCACATCGCCTGAACTGCACGTGCTCTGTCTTGTAGATACGTGATATCGAGAAATATTATGCAAACAAACATTATCGGTTAATTTTCAAATCGGTTCAATCCTTGACCCAATTAAACAATTAATGATTAATGATAAACAAATGTACTTCTTGTTAAAAGGTAAAAAAAAAAAAAAAAAGGGAGGGGGGAATTATTAATTTTCTCTGCAGAGAAAAGGAGCCTCCAGTATCAGCATTTTATTTTCTTTAAAACGCTAATGTTTGGAAAATCCTGCCCGAGATAGATTAGCGTATATGAATCATTATATTCTTCATACCGTATATCCAGGGTGATAAATATGCACCGTGCCTTGACGGGATAACGAGTACGTCTGACTAATTTGAGCGCTGTACATGCGAAATACATTTTTTCTGACGAGCCTTTTGTTCGACACGTTTTCTCATCCGCACCTCAAACCACTTTCTTCTTCTTCTTTTTTTTTTTTTTTTTTTTTGACGGCCTGGGAATTAATGGTGCAAATATCTGCGCCATACTTTTAAAAATGATATGCAGCCCAAACTGTAATGGCACGCGCTCAGGGCACTCTCCGGGCTAATTAAAGGCAAACATGTTGAAAAGTGGCACAGGACGTGCTAATTACCGTTCTCTCACAACGGCTGAGGGTTTTTTTTTTTTTTTTTTGCTTTATTTCCAGGACGTGTTACATCTCTGGCTTTGGTTCCTTCTCGTTTTTTTCCGTTGCTCCTGTGACAATTAATTGTCATGTTTCATTTTTTCCATATTCAAGACGCTATCTTTCACACCATCAATATATATTCAGATTTTGTGACAGTTCTTTTGGGGGGCGCAGAGCCTTTTGGGATTCTGTACAGGCTCCTGGTTCTGTCCTTTCTCTCCCTGTCTTTTCATCTTGTGGCTTTTTTCTACTTTTTGTTTTCGGTGCGTTCAGATGAATGGCACTGAAGAAGCACACGATGCTTCACAATGCTTTTCTTTTCAGGAAGTACAGAATTTTTAGAAGGAGAACTACAACAGTTCCTCTGTTCACTCTGGCTATACAAGGATTATTTACATGTTCAAGGCCCCTAGTTGAAAACCGTGTGAAGCAAAACCATTTTTACTTTGTCGCCATGATGCGCAATAATCCGTAAACATGTCATGTGTGACGTGTTACTACCCTGACGGTGATTATTTTCCTACAACAGCATGTCATGAAGTGTTGTGTTTAATGTTGTGGAATGTCTGTCCAAAGTTTTAATCAACAGATTTAATTCTCCCAATCATATTTATAATCTTGTGTGTGTGTGTGTGTGTGTGTGTGTGTGTGTGTGTGTGTGTGTGTGTGTGTGTGTGTAGCACAAGAATTGAAACAACGCTGGCCGGTGGATGCCTCCATTACACTGGAGGACATGAACAGGGACAGTGGTGAGTACGGCTGAGTCCATCAGAAATATTTGTCCTGAACCCAAAATGATGTTCTGTTTACTACTCCATCCATCCAAGCTGACATCATTGACCGATGCTGTAATGTCCTATGACTTTCATATCAGCCATCATTACCGTAGGGAGCGTTACCTTGCTGAAGACCTCAACCTAAGGCAACCTACATCTTGTGCACATTTCCACAACTAGTTATACACTACAGTTTGGGAAACCTTGTCAGCCTATATGGACTATTAAAGGAAGCCAAAATACCCAGTAGAAACCCATCGTGTACGGGGAGAACATGAAAACTCTCCACGCACAGTCCAGAGGCAAAATTCTAACCCCCAACCCTCAATGAGAGGGACAGTTGAGTACTGTATATGGTATACACTACCTGGATGAAAAAATTGCCATTTCAGAAGGGTTTAACTATGGGGCTGCATCAAGCAAAGAAAACACTAAGGATATTTGAAATGACATGACCGGAACAGGATTAAGACCCCGACAATGCATTATCAAAACCTGGGAGAATAGCGTTGAGTCATCAACTTTGTGGAAGAAATGTGGTAAAAAAAAACACCTAAAAAAAAAACATGCAATTTCACCAACAGTAAAAATCATAGCTGTTTAATAGTGAAAGTAAAATCATTTACACACACACACACACACACACACACACACACACACACACACACACAGTGTAACAAGAACGCACAGGATTGGGACTAAACAGCTGTGTGGCCATAAGAAAACCAAAGGCTTCAGTCTGATAAAGCATAAAGATCAGACTTTGGAACAATGGAAAAGGTCATGTGATATGATGAGTCCAGATTGAGCCTATTCCAGAGTGATGGGCGTGTCAGGGTAAGAAGGGAAGAACATGAAGTGATGCACCCATCATGCATAGTGTTCACTGTACAAGCCTCTGGAGACAGTGTTATGATCTGGAGTTGCTTCAGTTTGTCAGGTCCAGGCTCAACAAGGTGATGTGGCAATAAAATCAAGTCCGCTGACGACCTGAATGTACTGAATGACCGGCTTTTTACATCTGTGTGATATTCTGGTTCTTTTTGGCCAGGCGGTGTAGAATAATATAATGGGTAACAATAGCATGTATGTGTAGCCGTTTCTTTTTTCACTTAAATGATGTCCTGTGCACACACCTTATCTACCTTATCTTAGTTTTTCTTCTCCCATTTCTCCAGTTGTTCCCATTTCAATTCATTCTACATCATTTAATTTATTATGAATAAAAGAAGTTTGGCTCAAGACTTTTATATATTTCTTAATAATAAAAAGATTTTTTTTTAAAGATCTTTTTTTTGCCAATTAATCTAAATAATTGTCACTTAATCATAGCGTGTGATTATTAACACACCCATTCACCAACACTTAGAGATGTTAGAATTTCAGATTTAGGCAACAGGCACGTGACTTCCTAACACAGTCATAACAGACCGGCTTTTGAATTTTTAAAGAAAGAAGTGCTCTCGGCAGAGCCAAGCTACCCGCAGTGCTTTGACATTGACATTGACCGCAGTGCTCTAATCGATATCTCGCCTCCATTCCAGAGAACGAGTGTTACTCGTACAGCTGCCGCTGCGGCGGCGAGTTTCTCCTGGAGAACGAAGACGCAGAGGGCGATGAAGATGCCGTCGTGTGCTGCGACACGTGCTCACTTAGCATCGAGGTGAAGAGAGCTAGGTGATGTAAGCATTCAGCAGTGAGCTCATCAAGCTGGTGTTTTAGTTTCATTCTTAATTTTGAGCTCATTGCTGGGGACAGGACATTACAGCGGAACCTTAGCATATGTTTAACTTAATTCCTTCTTAAGGTAAAAAAAATTGTATCATGATGTGAATTTTCTCATAATGTAATGTAAATGCAGGGAATCATTTCCAGCCACCCAAAAATAATATCAATATTACCAATAATTACAACAACAACAAAAAAACTACGAAAAATCGAATTTTTTGAACGCAATGTGAAGGCAATTGGTATCGTGGGTAAACGCTTTCAAAACTGATTTCATTAACAGTGTTACACGGCTCCTGGATGTACACGCAACTTAGACAGCGTTCAGGTTAGTTTGTTCATGTATATGCCAAAAATGCTTTGTATGCTGATGTAATTTTTTTCAATATTTTCAATTGTTAAAGTGAATTCATATGCATTTTTTTTTCATCCAAAAAAGCAAAACAAAACATTTGTCAGAACGGCAGACTAATGGTTAATAGTTTTCATATAAACTTGAAATCACTTAGTGGTGAATATTCACGCACTAATATTTTTAGGTACATTGACATCCAGTATTGTAATTTAATTTTATTCCACTCAATGTGTACTTATTAAAATAGAAAATTATATACATATGTCTTTTGTCAGTTTTCCTGGAAATTCTGTCATAACCCTGAGCAAACAGGTCCTTCAAACATGCTTTGAAACTGAAGTATATAAAGAATTTAACTACTAGAAATAAAGGAGGAATCCTTTTGGGGTGTTTATGTATTGTTGTTGTTGTTGTTGTTGTGAAGAACTATCTCCTTAATTATCATGTATCCCTAACTCTTTTAGGAAGTGGGTCATGTTATTTTCTTTCCTAAAAGCCCTCTGGTTATTTCCTCCCAGCTCTTCGTGCTCTTTTTCTCAGAACAATATGGCGTCCCAATCCCCCACCCGCCCTTCCTCCCTTTTCAACCCCAAGGTTTGTAAAGACACATTTCACAACCTCTTACTAACTTTACTTGTAAATAAATATTTTGTGTAATGAAGTACTGAATTTACTCAGCACTTTGTTTGCAAAAAAAAAAGCCAGCTTGGATTTGTTTGGTCCTGTGTCACTTTTTTTTCTCCCCAGTAATCAAGGGATTCGAGGAGTTTCAGAAAAACAAGGTCACGGGTTGATTAAGACTTCAAATGCAGTCATTAGGCTTTTTGGTAAAAAAAAAAAAAAAAAAAACTAAAAAAAACTGTCCTCTTGTAGAAAAAGCGGCTCGAGCAAAGCAAAAAAAAAAAAAAAAACTCGCTTTTTCATCAGCGTCCCCTCCTGAAGCCGGACCTGCCAGTGGGCCTGCAGCGGACCGAACCCTAATCCATACTGACATCAATTAGGTATAATCTCATCACTTTTAGAGAGTGGGCTTGTCAAAGCTCTAATTAAGTGCGCTGTCCACCCAACTACACCCCCCAACACACATATACACTCACACACCCTTACAAAATATATGTGTAGACAGGATTAACACTACATTGTACCCAGTAATGGACAAATTGTTTGCTATTTTTGTGACAAAATGGGTTTTATTGTTTTTCTATAGGTCCTGGTAGAGATATAAGCTTTGTGAATGCAGATTAAAAATTCAGTATTATTGCCTAAAATGTTTGGTTTACAGATTACCATGCAAGTTTTAGATCAAGACTGAGAGGCAGGGTGAGGGAGAGAAAGCACCATCAAGAGGATCAAGACTCAAGAAATTATCATTCTGTCAGCACCAGGTAGTCACGTCACGTCATCAATGAGGAAGAAATAAAATAAAAAGCAACCAGGGATGGCTGGAATGAACAATCTAGCTGTTAGATTTCTTTTCTGTTCACAAATGTCTATGTATTTTGGATTTTTGCAGAATAGTGAAGACGTCTGGGGCTGAGCTTGTTCTAGACCAGACTGTATCTTCTTGCAGTGTATGAGTTTCGCGTAGAGTAAAACTCTTTTCGTTTGATATGTCTCAAATATCCGTAACACCTCATCAGCTGCGATTGACAGGGTGCATGTGAATATTTTATTTTGAATTTTTTAAATTTTTCTAAAATGAAATTTTTCAAAGAAGATAATAAGAGTTATTAACCACGTTGTTCCCATAAAAGTACGTTTTGCACAGACAATAGAACTTTTCTATCTTTCTAATGAATTAATTTGTGACAAAGTGAATTTATCCCTCATGCACACACCAGAAGTAATCAAGTCTTATAATTAAAGATGGAGGAGAATCAATTCAGTGATGTACTGTATCACAATCCTATTGTGGTGCAATTCATGCATCACCACACTGACTCTGAATTTATACATGTTTAAATTTGAGGTGGTGAAATATTGCAGTTCCTTTATGATCCTACAGGTGGCACACTCTAAATTATTTACACATTGGCAGGCAGCACAGCGTCCCTTCTAGTACAAAGAAATGATTTGTTTTTTATAAGTTTTTTCTTTGAACTGTGACAAAATCTGCAGGAATTTTTTTTTTATATTGGGATATTTATAAAAGCATAATGCTAACAGAATCGCTATACAGATCAAATCTGCACCTAGGTATTGCGATAATATTGTATCGGGTGATCCCTGGTGATTCCCATCCCTACTTGCGATATAGTTCACATCAGCTGTTTCCTTCTTGCAAACAAAATGCTATCGTTTAGCACGTTAATGTTAAACTTTTATTGTTTCTCAGTGGGAAAAAAAAATTATCAAAAAGTGCAGTTAATCCCCAGGCGAACGTATCCCAGTCTGACCTCAATGCTCACTACCTTTTCTCACATCATTTGGGGTGTGGAAGTCCTGGTGTGCCACCGTGCGTGCGTGCGTGTATGTGTGTGTGGTGCAAGCAAGAGAACAGCAGCGGTAACCTTAAACTCCCGTCAAGTGAGAACTGGTGGCTTTCACTGATCTCCTACTCACTTCACAGGTAGCCCTGAGAAGCGTTTCCTTCAAAGCAAGCCTGGTGCCCAGAGAGAAGGAGATGGAGAGGGAGGAGGAGGGGTGCAAAACCACTCTTTTTTTCTTTTAATGAACTTTTCCTTTTACATTCTCCCTCCTCTTGCTCTCTCCTTGAACTCGACCATAATCTCAGGCAGACAAAAGCAGGGCCGTCCTCCAGCTTCCAGTTCATATTCCAGCTCAAATCTTTTAAAATTCCTTCCCTGTTTTAGGCAGAGACTACAAATGTAATTGTGTTCCTCCACGGATCATGGGTGTTAGTCGCACAAAAGTTTGTCGTCACAGGAACCGACAGGTGCTGCCTTCCTAATCGCACATAAGAAACACGAGATCTTAAATCGGAAGTGTTTATTTTTTTTTATTTTAGTTGTGATGAAGTGAATTTTTATGTAGGAAAAAATCATCTTTTTTCCTCCTCAGTCTCTATGTGGATCATTTGGCAAATATTGTGCTTGTGTGATGCCTTCCAGCATGTTCCAGCCTCTTCATCAATCAATCAGTTTGCACGGCTTCTTTTTTTTTGTATCACTGTGTCAAAGATTGACCCAATCTCTATTTAACCAGGAATCAGTTAAATCAGGAGTCTCCAACATTGCAGTTCAAATTTCTGTGCTCATTTCCAAGCAGAAATTAGCTGCATCTCAATTCAAGGACTACTTGGTCTTAGTAGGCTTGTGGACTTTGCTGACTGCATTGATCATGAAGTTCAAACTGAAATGAAGTGGTCTGGTCTACGGAGGACTTCCTAATTTCCTCACTAGTTGTTTCCACTTTTACCATCGCGTCATGAAGCACCGTTCCTGTCGTCTAGCAACTTTGGATGCAGGCCATTGGCTTATGTCTCTCAGGGAGGTGATTTCATGTAAGGAAAAAAGTCAACAAAAAATATATATAATTATAATACATTGTAATATTTAATAGCATCAATAACTATTTGATTGAGTTACAGTACTTGCATATGAAAGTTTCCTAATTTGGTCTTGCATCCTCCAGCGTCTCATCCCTGCCATGCAAAGAATCATGGGATAAGTTGGGCCTCAAAGGGTTTCCCTGTTGGATGCTTCAGAAACAAGGACCATTTCTTGGCTGTATTTGAAGGAGCGTTTGAAATGGGACAGCTTTAGTTACGACACTGTGACGGAATCGGTCTTATACTGTACCCAGATAATAAGTATATATATTTAAAAAAAAAATATATATATATATATATATATATATATATATCATATATCATATATGCTACATGCAATATGTATAATGCCCATGTCCTGAAAAGCACATGTGTTTGTATGCATGTTTGTGTGAGGGAGGCTGATGGATTGCAGGCGGCCCTGTGCTTGCACGCTCATTGTTTCTTTGTTTATGTTAGACACTGTGTCAGAGAGCCAGAGGTTTACTGCCCAACCCATCATCTGGCTCACTCAACTGGCACTAACACTAACAGCCCTCAGTACAATCCTCTACCTGTGTGTGTGAGAGAGAGACAAAGCTGGAGATGGGTGATCAGTGAGATTCAATATCATTAAATCAAACCATCACCTTGCCACACTCCTCCTGAACCCAAACACAATTTTAACTTCCTCTAAACCTGAACAGGGTTGCCAGGGTTGGCACGTTTACAGAAAAAGGATTGGAAAAAGGTTGTGAGCCGAAAAATCAAGTGCAGGGGTGTCGAGGCTTTTTATGTATGTATTTTGTGTGTTTCTTTAGATATACCAACAGAATGCCAGGTCTAAAAGACAAGAAGAAGATTGTGAAGATTGGGATTTTAGAGCACATTGGTTAAGATGTTAGACTACTGATGTGAAGGCCATGAGTTCATATCCCAGTGCTGACAAGGTGCAGCTTCTCTTGAGGAACGCACTTAACCTTTAACTTCTCTCATGTATACCTGAGACAAAAAAATACAAGTCAGTCTGGATAAGGGTGTCTTTCAAATCGTGCTAATGTGCAAAAAGTGATACAAAGACATTGTATAGGTACTATAAATTAGAAATGCGTGTGCACTACAGCAACCTTGTTTACCATGTAACGAATGAAAGCAACACTTCCCCTGTCTGAACAATGTGGCCTAGTTTCATGCCTTTTGTGCTGGGTGTTTTTTTTTTTTGGGGGGGGGGGTTGTAGTTGGGGTAAAGATTTTGTTGAGACCTGGCAACCCTGTACTTCATAACATTCGAAACCCACACACTCTCTCCAACCCAGAGGCACATTCATCTTTCTCTTAAAACCACTATCACTGCTGTTGTAGCCAACTCTTCAGTGCTGCCTTATAAAACAATGCCTTGTTGTTACCAAGTGAAAGTCTGTTACAGCGTTCGGGTTTAAGAGCCTCTTTACACGTTTGTTGTGAAAGCAGTTGCCAGAGGGGAGTCTCACTGTGACCGTGTCCCCATTGTATGCAACGTCACTAGAGCCCAGAGATGCCCACAGGCCCTGGAGTGCCCCCTTCCCCCCACCCACACCCTGCAAGCCCAGACCTGCCCGGACCTGACTTAAAAATAACCCCAGATTGTTAATCATGTAGACGCTTCCCCTCCCTCCTTCCACATACACACCCACCCTACACCCTCCCTTGTGTTCATTATGTTGACCCCATCATCGGAAAAGCCCCCATGTGTCTGCTTCTAAATGTTCTCATGTCATTCAGACCGGCACACACTGGCTTCCTGCGACTTGCAAGACCGACGTTGTTTTGTAGCCTCACGTCCCGGGGGGGCCGCAAGTGCATTATCAGCCATTAACTGTAAATTTAAAGGATGGTTACAGACTTGCTGGTCTGGATTGTACTGTGAGGCAGACCTGACCATTGGTTATCCTGCTGATTGGTGGTTTTAGGAAAGAGGATGAAGAGGTTGTTGTGATTACTGAGAGGATCGACACCATCACTGTATTACTTATGAAACAATAGTGGTGTGAATGACTTAGAGTTAACTTCCTGAAGTTGACGGCACATATGTCTCTTTCTTAGTTATTTATCAATTATTTTAATAATAGGCCAATATTTTCCAATACTTAACCAATATTAAGTGGTTGTCTAAATATTGTAAATATCTTTAAACGTAAATAGGTTATTGTATGCGTAAACTCAACAGAAACTTTTTTATTTAACTATCTCATATACAGTCGTGTCCAAAAGTTTTGAGAATTACATAAATATTTGAAATTGGAAAAGTTGCTGCTTAAGTTTTTATAATAGCAATTTGCATATACTCCAGAATGTTATGAAGAGTGATCAGATGAATTGCATAGGCCTTCTTTGCCATGAGAATTAACTTAAAAAAAACTTTCCACTGCATTTTATTGCATGTCATCAAAGGACCTGCTGAGATCATTTCAGTAATCGTCTTGTTAACTCCGGTGAGAATGTTGACAAGCCCAAGGCTGGAGATGCTGAGAGGACTGGGGCAAAGTCATATTCTCGGATGAAGCCTCTTTCCGATTGTTTGGGGCATCTGGAAAAAGGCTTGTCCGGAGAAGAAAAGGTGACGCTACCATCAGTCCTGTGTCATGCCAACAGTAAAGCATCCTGAGACCATTCATGTGTGGGGTTGCTTCTCATCCAAGGGAGTGGGCTCACTCACAATTTTGCCCCAAAACACAGCCATGAATAAAGAATGGTCCCAAAACACCCTCCAACAGCAACTTCTTCCAACAATCCAACAACAGGTTGTTGAAGAACAATGCATTTTCTAGCATGATGGAGCACCGTGCCATAAGGCAAAGGTGATAACTAAGTGGCTCGGGGACCAAAACGTTGAAATTTTGGGTCCATGGCCTGGAAACACCCCAGATCTTAATCCCATTGAGAACTTGTGTTCAATCCTCAAGAGGTGGGCGGACAAACAAAAACTCACTAATTCTGACAAACTTCAAGATGTGATTATGAAAGAATGGGTTGCTATCAGTCAGGATTCGGCCCAGAAGTTGATTGAGAGCAGCCCAGTCGAACTGCAGAGGTCCTGAAAAAGAAGTGCAACACTGCAAATACTGACTCTTTGCATAAATGTCATTTAATTGTCGATAAAAGACTTTGAAGTGTATGAAGTGCTTGTAATTATATTTCAGTACATCACAGAAACAACTGAAACAAAGATCTAAAAGCAGTTAAGCAGCAAACTTTGTGAAAACTAATATTTGTGTCATTCTCAAAACTTTTGGCCACTTTAGTCTAGCCAGGTGCTGTACATGTTAAACATTTTGGTCATTTTGGCAGGTTGAGCACTTTTAATTTACAGGGATGTTGAATGATTTTGCAATGACTGCATGTAACCTGTGTGTAATTACCAGTTAAAACAGTAGAATTTCGCCGCAAATAACATAACATAAATTAAATGCTTTTGAAAGGGTCAAATTTTCTGGTAATACCTTTAAAAAAAATTTTGTTTGTTTAAATTAATTAATGGCACAATGTAATTGTAGTAAACTTGTGTTACAGCTTTACATGGTTTTGTACAGCTTTACATGGCAAACTAACTTCTAACACAAGGCTGAATCACAAATGCCTCCCTAACCCCCTGAACAAGGGCATTACTTTATGTGGAACAAGAGATTACATAATGCACTAGCTTTCCGTTTTACACAATGTAGGATTCAACCCCAAAACAGACAGTTAGCTATTAATTAGAAAGCTTGAAATGTCAATATTTGTTTACATCCAGGTAACAGTATTGCCTTCAAATTCAGGAGGAATCACATATTTGTACAGCATCTGAGGTAGTCATGTTACGACTATAACTTAAAACTTCTGTAAGTTAATATCCTTATTACCTTCATCATTGATTTCCAAAAGTCTGTTTTGTTTTGGAATATGTTACAAAGTCACGTACAACATGCTGAGTATAAATGTAATACTTGAAAAAGAAAGAGGTAAAAAAAAAAGGGGGGGGGATAAATGTACACATCTACAATTTACAAAGTTACAATAAAAATACAATTAAGACATAAAAAATATAAAATTCCCGTTTCTGCGTGCATGGAGTTTGCAGGTTTTTCCCGTCCTCTGTGGGTTTCCTCCAGGTACTCCAGTTTCCTTCCACATTCCAAAGACGTGCAGATTAGGTTATTCTGTGTTCCCAAATTACCCGTAATGTGTGAATGAGTGTGTGACTGTGTGTATGTGTGTGAGGCCTGTGATGGATTGGCACCCTGTCCAGGGTGTACCCTGCCTCGTGCCCTAAGTCCCCTGGGATAGGCTCGAGGCCCCCTGCGAGCCTGAATACAGGATAAAGTGGTATAGACGATGGATGAGTGAGTGAGAAAATATAAAATGTATAAATTACATTAAAATTTTACATTACAAAAAGTACAATACTCTTTTATCTGAGTGACAAATCATCAGGTAATCCGGTAATTAATCTGGTAATCATCAGGTAGTCTTTCTGTTATTTTTTCTGGCTCTTTTCTGACACTTCAAACGTAATTATCAGTGAAAATACATAGTATCCTAATGTCAGATTAATGTCACAATGGTGCTTCTGTCTTCTGTTGTGGTGACTGACGCCAAGGTAGTCCCGTGACTGCAAAAAGTCAGATTTAATGATATTGTAAGACACAGACAATTAAACGTCTATTCTATACCCATGATTGGAACTAAATTTCTTCCCTCTCTGATACTGACCTGAGTGTCGTATCATTATAAGGTTTGAACGGGGAAGCCTTATTTGGGAAACTGGTTCAAACCAATAACTAGCATGATTGCACTGTTTTAAAGTCTTATTTATTCTAAAGAAGGAATCCTGACTCTCCTTTGAACTTTGGAATGACAACTTGTCTGTGGTTTTTGGGAGCTTTGGTTATGGATAATGAGCTCAAGGCTTTATTTTCCCTTCTCTCTCTCTCTCTCTCTCTCTCTTGTCTCGCCTGGTGATGGAATTAACTAGAGGCTTGCAGAGCGGAAATCACTCGCAGCCTTTCTGAATGATGTCCCAGAGATGGGAACGGATTAGTGCCCTCTCTTTCTCCGCCCGTAACAGCACCAGGTGGCTTTTTTTTTTTTTTGCTCGCAAAGGTGTTACACTTAATCTCATTACATTGCTGCTAAACCTCACAGACCTCAAAATTATCACCCCCACCACTCTTTCTCTTTCTTGCTCTCTCTTCTCAATTTCTCTTCACCCCTCCCTTTCTTCCCATCCTCTCTCTTTCCAAGTCACTGGAGGTGGCTCCACCTGAAAGGAGAGAAAAATTGGTGAGGCGGCTGCTGTTTTAGCTGCCACCGCTGACTCACAGCGAACGCCAATCCTGATCCAATTTCGCCACGCTGGTGGCCTCTTATTCCCCTGTCCAATAATGCGTCTGCTGGAAAAATCCCACTGCTTCAAATCAAGTCTAATCCTTGCTGGAGACAGTGTGTCAATCTCATCCTTCAAAAATACAGCAGGTCTCTACCCGTTATCTCTCCCTCTGTATCTTTCTCTCTATTTCTCAATCCAGGCTCTTGGGACTGTCCTCTACGTTCCTCATCCCCTCAAAAGAATCGAAAAGGGATCACACAACATGACCCCCTAGCACCTTGATATTGCAATATTGTGACCCGTGGGGCATTGGGATGTAGGTACGGATTAAGACTTTGCATAATAAGATTACATGCTAGCTGAATGATATCAAGGGAGGATCCATATGTGGAAGGCTGGCACTCTGTTGCCTGATCACTAGTGAATGGTATAAATTGCAGATTGGGTGGGGGTCTGTTGAGGGGTTTGGAAATCAAGCAGGAATTCAGTACAGATGCCATTTGCAGCAAGGCTTTAATGCTTGCTGGACATCTGCCCAAATGTTCCCACATATGATGGGTTAAATGTCACTGCTCTGGTTGTGTTTTGCAACTGTCCCAAGGACTCCCATTTTAACTGCAACTGCAGATGTTGGATGAAGACCACTCATCTGATCTGTCAAGATACAAGAAAGCCCTTAAAGAAAGGGGAATCTTTGAAAGGTAGAGGTGGTGGAATGGTAGGTTTTGTTTACTAACAAAAGTCCCATAATGGCTATTATGGCCTCAGCAAAGAAATGCCAACGAAAAACTTTGCAACATTCAGTTTCCTTGCTCAGGAATGACTGAACGGGGTGGAAGAGAGGAAGTTAGAGTGATAGGTGGTCTAAAAGCCTAATGGAAGAGCTTTTTTGTTCATGGAATGCCATAGATACCAACTGTGAAGCACCTTGCAAGGAGGCTCCTGCCTTTGACTCAGGAATTCCATCATGCACATCTCTCCATTCCAGATCAAGCTTGATATTCTAATACAGTAGTCAGACAGACCTGAGTGTCAGAAATGGATTGAAGAGTCTTTTGACTTGTTGCAGTTTGACAATGAATGACAGTTTGAGTCAGTACCTGCGATGGGATCTATAAACCGGGGTAGGATTGCACAGCCAAGGCTCTGCTAAATGACCGAGTCTAAGTACAGTGCGAGCTCGGTGGCCACTCCAGCACTGTGGGAAACCTGGGGAACTATAAAAGCTTAAAGGCAGGGGGTCCCAAATTGAAAACACACCTACTGGCATTAAACAATACCCTACTCAGTAGCGTTCAAGCACTAACCTCTCCGTTTGGTACCATGGGCTTTAATGCTGGTCAGAGAGAAGGTTATTGTTGCTGTGTTAACATTCGTTTCGGGCCCGCTTGGATTTGAGGCGAATTTGACCGAAGACCAGGGCAAGTAGACCCAGTGCACAAAGATGTTTTTTAGAAAAGAACAAAAAAGACAAGAGTAACCCAGCTGGGAAATTGTTGTGCTAATTCATTATCCTCTGCTGAGCAAAAATAATCTTTAATCATGTAGTTGATCATTAACATCATTTATTTGCTGATGGGTTTGATATCCACCCGAGAGGGCTACCTCATAAATAAAACACCCGTCTAATCCGTTTGTCTAATAAACATCCCATCTTTTGTATATGCTCATCAACACCCCTGTTCTCTACAAACCCACCCTCGGCGAAGGTCACGGCCTGTGATCGCAAAATGTGCATCACCTGCTTATCTTGTATCAGAGCCCCCTGTCTCTAATGCAAATATGCCAAGATAGGACTTGGATACATGTTCCAGGCTCAGATCATCCCTTGTCCCTCCCTCAGCATTTGAGCTGCTGATAACAATCAGCTCTGTACAAGTGTACCACATCACAGACCCAAATTAGCAAAACATGGGGAGAGGGGTCCAGGCAGCTGCCAACCAAAGAGGATTAGAGGAGTCCCTCCGTCCCTTAGCCCCAACTCACAAATTACATATTATAATCAAGCAGCAGCTTCACAAATGCAGTTGAAGGCAGTGATCTGTGCGATCAGTACTGGGTGGCGTCACCAAATCGGGAGATCTTCTCAGTTTGGGCTTTTGTGAACTTTTACAAAGCCTACAAAACTTAACTGAGGTTATGTAACAATCCATGGTGGGTTGTAATGAGCTATATCCTTTATTTCCTCGTTCAATGTATTGATATTTGAGTTTCATTCATTAGCGTTCAAGGGAACGAGTTTTGTTTTCATTGCATATTTCATTTCTCCCGACAATGTTTACCGACTGACGAGTCAGACTTTCGCACAGCACTTGAACAGCAGATGGTAAAAATAACATTGTCAAAATTAATTTTCCTTATTACAGCTTGTCATTTACTGCCATGAAGTTAGTGAAAGTTAGTGTAATAAAACTTACATAATTTCAACTTTCAGCTGATTGACAGGTGAGCTACAAGCTGTAAAGAATGGCGACATGGACTTTTCTCCATGCTGCTGCCCTCACATTCATTTTAAATAGGATGAGCTAAAAATATCAACATCAACTAATCAAAGTCAACACAATGATGGGAATAAACACAGACTGAAACACAGCCTCCTGAGACTCGGACTCTGCTGTCTTGTACTTTGCACTTTCTCCCTGCTGTTTCTCTTTATTAGTGCCTGATAACTATGAACATAATCAATGTCAGCAAAGAGAAGGACGTTTGGAAGAATCATATCGCACAAGGATAATGTAGTAGGAAGGAAATTTCATGTCCCTGTATGAGGACAATCGAGTCTCAAAAGGTTAACGATAAATGAATGTTGGAACCTAACAAGGTATGACAATTCAGTGCTATACAGTATGTATATATATTTTAAATCAGTTAACATCTTTTTGGCCAATCAATCACTGTACCAATTTGATACCCAACATTAGATTAGTATTTTGCTGTCAAAAATTCTTCCCCAAAATCATTTATAATCAAACCCAGCTGGCACCCAAATGAAGTTGCTCACTAATTTCCTCTGAGGTAGCTTTGAATTCTCTCCCACCTGTCAACAGGTGAGAAGAGAAGGTGGAGGTTCCTTCCCTGGTGGCCACCAACACAAACAGCCTAATTCAATAAGGTGATGTCAGGGTTAGTCGAAGCTTATCTGCTGAGCTCACACGGCCAACAGTCTGGGAGTTTGCACATGGATTGGGGTGGACACCTGCCTTTCCTGTCCCTTAAGGAAACGCGGTCGAGGATTTACCTGCCCGAGGTCTGGCATGACAAGATGAAAATTATGCTACATTCAGCAAGATGCACCATGGCAACAGCTCCCTTCCTGAACAGGCTGGTATGGGCACCTCAGAGATCTTTTAGGACAGCACAAAGAGTCCTAAAAGGCATCAATAAAAGCCATTTTATTATGGTGGAGAGTCGTTATTTTTGAAGACACCGTCATGAAGTCCATTTGCACTTCATGCTTTGGTTAATGATTTACAAGTTCCTTGAATATTCCCTTAACTGGTGCAAGCAGTCACAGTTTGAAGATGGAACAACAGATTGTTTCCACTGTCACCACAGCTTACCAAACTTGCAACATCTTGGCTCTCCATTGTGAACCTAACCAGGAGTTTATTCCCAGTGAAAAGTGATGGCAAAAGAAGAGAAGCCAAAGCCTCTTGTCTTAAGAAAGGGGCTTCGCTGCAATTGTTGAGATGACTGATCTGTGGCCTGCACTGTCATCATTACCCCCCATGAGAGGGGCACCCAGCCCATAAAACAATCCACTGAGGGCTAATGGCTCCTGCGCATTTCATTTGTAAGACACTATAGAAAGTCTGCGACAATAGGGCTCCTTCTTGAGCTGGCCCATCTGGGTGCCTTTTAGATCCTTTGAAAAGCACTCTGGGTCGCTGACCTAGAAAGTCATCAATAAAAGACAATCCTTGGAAGGACAAATTGAAGAGCGGGGGGGATCTCTCGTTGCTGCGTGGCTTGGGTCTGGGTGTGTGGGTGCGCCTTGTTGTCCTGACTCTTCTAATAGTGAGCACAGGTGCTTTGCCATCACAGTGAATACTTAACATACTGAAGGTATTATAAAAGGAACGTCATTTTCTTTCAATACCTTATCATTTCTATAGTAATAACTTTCACAAAGACCTGCCT
Organism: Clarias magur; assembly: GCA_013621035.1. NCBI lineage: Eukaryota > Metazoa > Chordata > Actinopteri > Siluriformes > Clariidae > Clarias > Clarias magur. The sequence continues at coordinate 238,257 of QNUK01000228.1, read as the reverse complement.
AGTGTAAATAGATATTTTTAATAGATTTTATATGGTGACTTTCCTGTGACAAGGTCTTTTGTAAGGAGTCTCCAATGCCAGTGCTTTGAAATAGTAAGCCTTTAAGTATGTAAAGCTAATTAGAGAATTATTTAGAAGTGCTGTAATGTTCACCATAACAGGAACTAACTCATTTTGTGGAAACTGACAATTACTTCTGTGTTGTACATTTAATAAATGAATCAAATGGTATATTAACTGTTCTGTACATCAGGCTATAATGCACCACCCTGTCAATTAGTTTCTTATAACAGAACGATCTTAAGTGTTTTATTCCTTACACAACGCCAGCACTCTGTGGCTCAGTTTGCCACATAAACCATTTATCACTCTTTGTTAGATAATTTAATGAAGTAAGCTTTCTTTTGCCAGTGTATCAGATGGTGCATTGAATGATCCCTTTTTCTCTAGCTTGCCTTGATTTTATTGTTTTTTCTTTGTTTTTAGTACAGTGCATGGAATTACTAAAAGTAAATCTTATAGATGAAGTAAATATACTGATCATATATACTGACTTTTGAAATTTCTTGGTGATATAGCTGTAAGACCCAGCTGACATTTACACATGGCACAGTATGGTGATGAGACTCTTAGTCAGAGTAAAGCATTTGAACGGTGCAAATGTAAAGAAGACCCTATGTCCATGAATGATGATCCTCTGCAGCCCACTGCAGTTGATCCCGTGAACATTCAGCAAGTGGAGCGACTGATCCTTGAAATTAGACTGATAACTTGTCAATAACTTGCTTAAGAAATGCATCTGTCTGTGGAAACTGTACATACAATCATTCGCCAAACAATTCAGGAACTCAATCGGGAGTTATTCTCACAATAGTCCTTATCGCGCTCCAAGCCATTTCCACATGTTTGGGCCATTTCCACATGTTTGGGCCATTCCAGGAGTTCCTGGGAGGCCAGCTTTTCAGACATGAAGCAAGAAGTTTGATCATGACTCTGGCGTACTGAGAAAACTTTCTACCTTGATGGTATCCAAGCACTAGTGAAACACTGGGATGCATTAGCAGAGGATTATATAGAGAAATACTTTGTGATTTTACTCTCTTAAGTGTTTTTTATTTTTTATTTTTTGTTCTGCATTACAAGTCCAGATATGATTTGAACGTTCTGTGTACGTTCCAATCTGTTTTTCCTTTTCTACTCCAAATCATGACCCATATTATCAATATTATAGCCACTGGAATGTGGGTTTAGACGGCCAGTTAATTATGGAACTTTTTTAGGTCAATAATCAGGAAAAGGTCACCGAAGGGGCTTGTCAGTGCCTTTGAAAATGCCAGTCAGGCAACAGATGTTAATTGGAACCATTACTGTCCTTTTGCTCGTTTAGATGAGCTGGTGACAAACAGCAGAGGCTTCTCCCATGCCGAGAAGGAGAGCGAGAGAGACAGAATAACAGACTATAATTACCTCAGCTGCCATGAGACTGATGGAGAGAGCGACGCCGTAGACGGTGCCCCATCACCTACCTTAGATATAATATTTTACTACCCAGCAATTTATCCATCATTGCTGAAAGCATTCATGGGCTATTGTTGTCAGAGCAGGAGAGGAAGCCACCAGCAACGACTTCAATCTCTGAAATTACACCATTTCGGAGACAAAAGAGGGAGATCGTGGGAGAAACGGGGGAGCCGTGCTTTCGGGTGGCACTTTTTATCATTGAGTGGCAGACAGTTGAGCAATCAATGAGTTTGAGGGCAAAGTGCCTTAGAGGCAGACAGAGGTTTTTTGTTTTTCAAGGAGACGTCAAACTGAGATCTGTCTTTTTTTTTTCTGTCTGAGAACGAAAAAGCATAGATTTAGGGCTTATCACAATATCATTTTGCTGTAACTGATTATGCTATTTGTGCATCTTGAGTTGAAGCAATCATAACATTCTTATAATAAGGATAATGATAGCAATTGATTGCGTATTGATGCGCATATCCTGATCATTTTTGTTTTTTCAGGATTCTTCTACATGTGTGAAGTGTCCGCAAAAACAAACTGAACGTTTGCCTACTTCACGTAGTTTATCTGTGTTAATCATCTGACAACACACTGACAATTTAACAATGCCTCGCCACTCGGATCATCCTATTCGCCCTTTTTTTTTTTCCACAATGCAGTCTTTGATTCCTCCCACGCCCGACTGCTGAAGATACAACGTTTTGTTTGCTGTTATCCCCAGATTGGCGTCTGGGGGCTGTGAAGGTCACGGCGTGGGGTTACTGTGTAGCACCGGAGTCACACAGAGATGCATAAAGAGTCACGGCATTAAAAAAAGAGAGAGGAAGTGGATCTTCTGCTCGTCATTACTGCTTGGTGATGTTGCTGATTTTAATGGCCCCCCTGAGCATTGGCCACTGGTGGATGGAAGTGGGGGCTGTCGCTCGGGGCTCGGCTCTTCGCATAGGCCTCCTCTCGCGCACAGGAGGCAGGACGGAGGCACAGTGCTGATGTGGACCGGCAGACAGATGGAGGAGCATTGTGAGTGTTTTGATTGATAGAGGGTGGGGTCAAGGCGTAACCTCTGTTTTCCATACAAATAGGCCTGGGAGGGCATTGCTGTAGGATGCTGGGGCATCTCTGACAGGAGCTTCATTCCTTTGCATTGGTTGAGGAAGGAAAGGCTATATGGATATGGGCCTGGAAAAGGTTGCATTGTTGCAAAGCGAATGCATGGAATGGTTATGTGAATAGCTGAGAATTCTTCGGTTTATTATTGAGCAAGGGCTTTGGCAAAACTGTATTTTAAACAGCAGACTTTTTCCCTGGGGTAGGGTAAAAACAAAAAGGAAAAATAATCAGGAGGTTGTCTATAGCATAGCTACTTAGCCAGGGTGGTGTGAGCAACAAGTCACATTACTAAACTAAAATATTATTAAGACACAGGAGACCACAGCTTGCTCTCTTGCTTAAAGTAAGTCACTTCCCAAGACTGATAATTTGCATAGATAAACTTGATGTTGTCTCATTCTAGAGATTTTTTTAAACCACTAAATATTATTCGCATTTAGTCTCCTGTTTTTGTTGTTATTTATTAACGTTGTTGTTGTTGTTGTTATTATGAATAAATCCTTTTTCTCCAGATTTAAGCCATTTAATCTAAATCACATTTTCCATCAAATGAAGGACTTATAGAATGGAGTTTGGTGAGGAAATTATGGATTGTTACCATTCTAATACAGTGCCTAGCAAAAGTATTCGTACCCCTTGATCATTTCAAAATTTTGTCACATTACAAGCATAAATGTATTTTATTGGGAGTTTAAATGATAAAAGGTTATCAAAATTTGTTGCAAATAAAGTTCAGAAAAAAATGTGGCATGACAAATCGTGTTAAAGTTCAAGGTGTATGAATACTTTTACACGGCACTGTATAAATTATGTAAATGGATGAAAAGCACATCATTAGTGCTGGGAGTCGGTAACCATTCCATAGTGGATCGTCAGTTTGAGGGAGTCGATCAATAATTGATTAATAATAACAATCATTTAATTAGGGTACAATATTTCTTTGATAGTTCAGGTTTTTTCAAATCAAAAACAAATAAAACCTGGGGTGCATATAAGTACAGGGTGGGCCATTTATATGGATACACCTTAATAAAATGGGAATGGTTGGTGATATTAGCGTCCTGTTTGTGGCACATTAGTATATGTGAGGGGGCAAACTTTTCAAGATGGGTGGTGACCATGGTGGCCATTTAGAAGTCGGCCATCTTGGATCCAACTTTTGTTTTTTCAATAGGAAGAGGATATCTGGTGAACGCAGTAACCGGGTCATTGCAGCAGATTTCAATGCAGGACACCCTACGAGACCACCCATCTTCCATGCTACAGTTAGCAAACTGCTTGCTATGTTTCGTGAAATTGGTTCAGTGTTGGATTTGCCAAAATGTGGACGCATGAAAACTGTCACTAATGAACAAACATCAGTGGCTGTCCTAGCTTCATTCAGCAAGAGCCCACAGCGTAGCACTCGCCGCATGTCACTGGAGAGTGGCATTAGTCGAACATCCCTTCGGCGGATATTAGCTACTCACAAATGGCACCCTTACAAACTCCAGCTACTGCAGCATCTCAACGAGGATGACCCAGATCGGCGCACACAATTTGCAGAATGGGCAAAACAAACATTGGAACAGGACCCTCAGTTCACGCAGAAGATTTTGTTCAGTGATGAGGCAAACTTTTATGTAAATGGTGAAGTTAACAAACAAAGCCACCGCTATTGGTCTGACACTAACCCACATTGGATAGATCCCTCCAAGACTGTTGGAACAAAAAAAGTGATGGTATGGTGTGGTATATGGGGTACAAAGATAGTGGGGCCATTCTTCATCAATGGAAACCTCAAGGCCACTGGATATTTGAAATTGCTACATGATGATGTGTTTCCCTCTTTATGCACTGAAGCTGGCACGTTCCCTGAGTTTTTCCAGCAAGATGGTGCACCACCACATTATGGGTGTCAGGTCCGAGCATTCCTAGATGAACAGTTTCCTGAAAAGTGGATTGGTCGTCGTGGGCCAGTTGAATGGCCCCCAAGGTCTCCCGATCTGACCCCGTTAGACTTTTATCTTTGGGGTCATCTGAAGGCAATTGTCTATGATGTGAAGATACGAGATGTGCAGCACCTGAAACTACGGATACTGGAAGCCGGTGCTGGCATTTCTCCTGCGGTGTTGCTATCAGTGTGTGAAGAGTGGGAGAAGAGGGTTGCATTGACAATCCATTACAATGGGCAGCACTGTTTTTCTTGAGAAATTCCCAATAAGTTTGATGTGTCACATGATGCTCTTCCTAATGAAAAAACAAAAGTTGGATCCAAGATGGCCGACTTCTAAATGGCCACCATGGTCACCACCCATCTTGAAAAGTTTGCCCCTTCACATATACTAATGTGCCACAAACAGGACGTTAATATCACCAACCGTTCCCATTTTATTAAGGTGTATCCATATAAATGGCCCACCTTGTATACTATATGACTCGTGGAAAAACTGATGTTCCAAGTTAAATTATGATTATGCAATATTATCCATATAAATGGCCCACCCTGTACATTATACTAGGTATATATCAGTCGTTATAGATGTTCCTGCTCTGCACACCGACAGTGAAGTTTGTCACTCGGGACACGAATACAATGTAAGTAATCAGGGCCAAATTCCACAACCCTCGTTCTGACTCATATAAAGCTTCTGCAATCTGCAGTTAAAAATGAGTTGGTATCTCTCAAAGTTACGGTTTATTTAGAACACATTTAACTTACATTTACTTTGCTGGTTGGCCTAGTTACGATTGGGTCTGGTTAGCCATACGCAATCATGTTATGAGCATACGCAGTTATCAGCATAATAGACATGCACGTTTCCACTACACAGCAGTTGCCGGGGGTGCGCAGAAAAACGTGCAACGCAGAGTGTGTTTGGAATTTTTAACAATTAATATCAATTGCAATTTTTCATAATCGATTGCTGGAAATGCACCAGAAATTGACTGATCATCGAATATAATCACTGAGCGTCCCATCAATACGCATCATCATTTTAAATGAAAAATATGAAATGATGAAATAATTAAAGTGTAGTGTGAACATTTTTCTGTAACATACATAATGAGGGACAAATATTACACCTGAAGAATTTGACTTGTCTTGTGTAATGTTAATAGAATTACCAAAAGGGGTTTAGTAACTAAAATGCAATCATTATCAACTGGACTATCAAGGGACTGGAGCATCAATGGACCCGTGTGTGTGTGTGTTTGTGTGTGCGTGAAAGGTCAAAAGTGTAAATCTCTTTTAATCTCTCCCTGGCTTCAGTGGAAATCTACCTGAGGGATCCGCCTGCTTGTTTTGCCACATTAGTCCTGACCAGAATGAGGCGCGTTGTATTCCCCTAAGACATGCTATCATACGCCCGCTTGCCTCACGTGAGCAACAGGTGAATACACGCATGCACACAGAACCTGACACAGGCTTGTCTTATCATTTTGAAGATTACGATATTAAATTCGGATTTTTAATTCCTGACAATAATTATTAACAGGACATTATTATAGGTTTTCTCTCTCAATCATTTGGGAACGGAAAAATACCTTGAACACATCAGAATTTGTTTTCACGTCATTGTGCGAACATTTGGCACTTACAGCTCAACCATCCACATGCACACACACACACACACACACTTACTGCCCTTTTCCTGCTGTTAGCCAGCATGAAAGTGTAACAGTGACCAGGCAAATGAGGCAAATCGACGCTTTCACACACATTACCTTAATCATGTCAGACCAGGACACCCCAAGGCCAAGGCCTCCGATTGGCCCTTAGTCTCTCATGGTTCTAATGAGGAAGAGCTGGTGTTGGGAAACGTGACTGCACTAATTAAAGGTGCTATCTGCGAGACAATTGCTTATTTTGTTCTTGCCGTACAAAGGTGAATGTCCCAGAGGCTGTGACACCACCGTGTCCCTTGTGCACCGGCCAATTAAAAGCTTGGAGGAGCGGGAAACACATTTTCAACATGTGTAAAAAAAAAAAACATTTTAAAAAGGAAACATTTTTACTTTAGAAGGCTTTTGGAAAATTTAAAAACTGTTTGTTTGTTTTTTTCGCGGATGTAGAAATGACATTTAAAAGTCATTAAATTGAATGGCAAAATATTTTTATCCTGTGCGAAGGGTTGTGGAGGGGCCTAGAGCCTATCCCAGGAGACTTAGGGCACGAGGCGGGGTACACCCTGGACAGGGTGCCAATCCATCGCAGGGCACACACTTGTACACACACTTTCATGCTCATTCACACACTACGGGCAATTTGGAAACGCCAATTAGACTAATCTGCATGTCTTTGGACCGGCGGAGGAAACTCGCCATGCATTGGGAGGACATGCAAACTCCATGCACACAGACCGCAGGCAGGAATCAAACCAGGTCCATAGTAAATCTGTTCTTTCTGCACATGCTTGCCCCACGTGGGTTTTGCTCCTGTTTCAGATCAGTTAAGTCTGTTGGAGCAAACAACTCTCTCCCACTTGTGTTTAGTTCACTAGTAGGCTTCCATCCACTGGGTCTCTGGTTGAGGAAGGAGCACTGATTGGCACACATTTCACATGTAGTAAAGCATCTAACCAATCATAGGAGAGACTGTTTTTTGTTTTTTTTGCAGGATTTATTGGAAAAGATGTAAAGCTTAATCAAACCTCAACGTTGTAGAAAAATACTTGCAATACTCCTTCTTCTGTTATATTCAGATATATAACCCATCAGATTAAATGCGGAACCACTTTACGCATGTCAAAAAAAATGGTAAAAGTTGTATTTTGATATTCTGATTAAATGATTTGAGCATGTTAACTCTCTATGATTGATTTCAATCAGATCGAAGAAATACTGTCTGTATTAAAGTAGCTACTGAATAATGCATGATATCACACTTGTCTCATTTGGCAAAAAAAAAATGTATTGTGATTATCTCATACAGTTTGATAAGTTATAATCTTAAAATACTTCAGAAATCAAACAGCCTCTAACCATCTTTAGGCAGGCTCACCATTTTTACCACCTCCTGCCTTCTTGATTGCTGCCTTCAAACTCGCGCTCCCTAAGGGTTCCTTCATCACATACAGTACGCAGGGTTTAGTCGATTTGACTCAAAATCTGGTATGTTTTCTTTCTCATTCTGGTTCATTTTTGGAGGTGAGAGAAAACAGCCATGCTCGGGTATGAAACAAAAACTAGCAGTCGAAGAAAATATGAATAAAGTCGCAGTTTTTTTCTTCCACAAGTTGAAATCGAACGTTGTTCGATTAGAGTGGAAATGAGATTCGGCTCTGGATCGGATCAAATCAAATGCTTGAAATTAGTCGAATTGTGCTGCATATTTGAGTTGCAGTTATGGTTTTATTCTTTCTTCCTTCCTTTATTTATTTATTTTATTTTGGTAAATGTGAACTTCTAAACAGAGCAGTGAGGAACATGTGGTGTTCTACAGAAATGCAGTGTGCCCTGGACATTTGGACTATTAAACAAGAACAGAAAGAAACTCTGATGCAATACATAAAATTATTTTAAACTGACCATTTATCCATCCATCCATCCATCATCTATACTGATTGTCTTGTGTAGAGTCATGGGGGGACTTGGAGACTATTCCAAGCACAAACGTACACTGCAGGCATTGAAAATGCTGATCAAAGTAGACGACATGCTTTTGGGCTATGGGAAGAAACTACAGGCAAGAAGAGAACTTGCAACTTCCACACACACACAGGACCAGAGGCGAGATTTAACCCTCCAACCCTGAAGATGTGAGGAGACCTACAGTGACATAGAATTATGTATGCTTGTTCAGATTGCTTGAACGTTGTTGACCATTCTTTTATCCACAGAGCCTCAGACAACAAGTTATATACTGCAACAGTAAATCAACCTTTTTGTCCTTAAATAGAAAAACAACCCATGACCACATTTTAAACTGGTTCCATATGCATAATAAATTTAAACTGAAGTATTAATTGATATCAGAATTTATTTGTCACTAAATTTGAGGGACATTCGAGTCAAAGCAGGATTTATGGTGAATTTTCTTGTGAACGAAAGCTTAAAGCTGACTGACATTTACCGAAGACTTCAGGCACAGTAAGGTCATGAGGCTCTTAGCCGCAGTCGAACATTTGAATGGTGCAGGCGTTTTAAAGAATGCGCTATGTACATGAATGACGACACGTCCGAGGTGGCTCGAAGTCCACTGCAGTTGTTCCCGTGACCATTCATCAGGTGGAACGCTTGATCCTTGAAAATCAACAGATAACTTGTGGAAGTATGTGTAAACTGTACACACAACCATTCACCAACACCACTTGTACGTTACAGGAACTCGGTTGGAAGTTATAGACTCATCCCCCACACAGTCCTGACCTCGCTCCAAGCCACTTCCGCATACGTTAAAGGAGTTCCTGGGAGGCCAGTGTTTTGAGAGGTTAAGCAGGCAGTCCGATCAGGGCTCCAGCATACTGAGAAAACGTTCTACCTTGATAGTATACAAGTGCTAGTGAAACACTTGGATAAGTGCATTAGTGTAGCAGGGGACTATATAGAGAAATAAATATAGTTTTACTCCTATAACTGTGTTCTGCTATTCTGCACAATCAAACGTCCCGGATTGGGACCTCCTCAACAACAAATCAGGTATCCCAGTATCCTATAGTACTTCAGTCTCACAAACACTGCAGTAGGATGTAAATCAGTGTTTTCAGATGAAGATGTCTTATTTGTCAAAACCCTGGGATATACACTTAACATAAGGATTAAGTGTCAGTCTCCTCCATGCTCTCTTTTACACATGAAAAGAGGCTCTCGTGAAAGCGATTGAAAGCTCTGTACACACATTTGTCTGTGTGTTAGCTCAAATTATACATAATGACTCACACACACATAACTTCACAGTCAATTGAATTTCAGTCTGTGCTTATCGCTGGAGATTCTTCATGAATATGTCGTATATTTGTGCGATTTAAATTGATGCTGTAGCCGTGTGTTGGTTGGGGTGACTGTGTGACGGTTGTTTGCAGCTCAGTAGTTGGGCGATTCCATAATTGGGGCACCATTTAGCCCTTGTTAGTCTTAAAATTTAATTACTTTTACCACTGAAAATATGAAAACATGCATTTAACCATTCAGAAATGTTGATCCTTGCTGAAAGGTTGCATTTCAGAAACAAGGGTCATTTTTATTTAGCATAGAATTGGCAGTTCTACTAAAAACAAGCATAACAAGTTAACAAGCATTCATGCTAATGACATGCCAGGCTAATTATTGAATGAAAATTATTTTTACTTTCCGATTATAGCTCAGGTAACATCGGCTGGCCTCATTGCTAATGCAATATAATTTTTCTTATTTGCTTATTTTCTTTCTTCCATTGAGTTTAAAGGATTCAGCTGAAATGCAGAGGCATCGTATGACCTCCAAATATTTTATAGGGGTGAAGCTGGTCACATTACAAACTTTTTTTTAATAACATCTATATATATAATATCTATCTATATTATATATATATATATATATATATATATATATATATATATATATATATATATAATATAATGTACTGTATACTAGACGGCTCGTGGAAACTGATGTTCCAAGTTAAATTATGATTATGCAATATAATGCAACATGATTTTTCCAAGCATTATATTTTAAGATATGTACTCTTATACCGACAAAAAATATACACAAAATGTATATTGTGTACTCTTATACCGACAATCCATATTTGGATTTTTTTTTATGTAGCTAATTGCGATATTGTCCATCTATTACCTTTAATGCACATCTGTATTTTTGAAATGTGATATTAGTGAGGCGCAAATGGCTGGCCAGTCTACAAGGACATAAGCACATGCCTTATAAGCGCCCAATTTACTCTCATCACAGCTGCAATCTGAGCAAATACACTTACACATTGTCTCATGGCACGCCCCGATCTGTTTGGTAGCACTTAGAGTTTAAAAAAGCGAGAGAGAGAGAGAGAGAGAGAGAGAGAGAGAGACATGGTGCAAGCAAGTGGTTGGCTGAATGGAGCTAATAAAATTGTTTGTCCATGTGCTGAAGGGTGTGTGAGATTTGTCCCAAACCACTGCACCCTTTGTAGCTGCTTGAGTGGGTGTGAGCGTCCGCTAACAAAGCTCATCGGAGCTCGTACCGCTTATTTCGCTGGCCCGGCCCCCATTTAACTCACATGTCATTACAACCTGTTAAATGGACAAAGCCTCAGTCCTGCGACATCATCGGTCGATTAGTGATAAGTAATTTTGCTTTTTTTTAATCTCGAGGAGACATCGCCGAGTGACTTTTCTACCCCGACCAAACGTAACCAAGCAAATATTTTCTTCCTCTCGCCACCAAACAAAATTAGAAGGTACAGTTCTCATTCAGCGGGCCACTTGTCTTCTGGCAGCAATATATAAACTGTCACAGCATGAAATCAATTTTCTGCCTTGGTTCATTTCAAATCAGAGGTTTCGAGCGCATTAGTATTGCAATTAGAAGGCCCATTGCTATGGGAGCCTAGTCCTGGAGTGCGGGAAGAGAAATTAAGAGACGCTAGAAAAAAGAGAGAGAGAGAGAGAGACTCCTTCTTCACACTGCCACTTGTGATCCTTTCTTTCCTTTCTTCTTCTCCTTTTTTTTTTGCTCTTAGACCCGTCAGCTTCGAGGAGGTGATGGGGGCCAGCGGCTCTAATCGCCACAGATAATAAATTTATCAACTCTTAAAGTTCGGCGAGGGCTGAATGGAGCTGGCCCCAGCCATTGAACGCTAGCAGATTACTCACGCTTAGTTGGCTCTAGGTAGGCTTTGGCAAGGCTCCCTGCCAAGCCCAGGAATGGGCCTCCATTGAGCTCCATTCACCAGCTCCTGACACAGAGCATGCTTTTATGGCATGTTGCTTTATTATAAGAGGATCCCCCCCCCCCAATACCCCCACCCCACCCTGGCGGCCCACCCCAGGCTCGTCCGCACTATACTCTTTCTTCTGCGTTAAGAAAAGGTTATCCCCTACCTTAATCTATACTGCCGAACGGATCAGAGAGAATGAAAAGGGGTGTCGGAGGGGTGCGAGAGCTTCGTTCAGGAATCCCTCAGAGCCCGCCTCCTAGGGATTCCCCCTTCTCTCTCTAGCTCTCTTGCAAAGTGCCAATAGGCTCTGGTGGAGGATTTGCATCCTAAATAGGTAACCTGCAGATCTCCTCTATGAAGACATCAGATCAAAGATCAGCCAGTCAGGGAGCTGCTAAAACGTTAAGGAGGCCGGCACGTAGACAAAGCAAAGGGATGAGTGCTGACCGTGGCCTCAAGAGCAAGGGGGAAAAACACACTGGGAGACCTAATCCAGATTAGGAGTGGATTAGGACATTCACAATGGATCTGGATTAATTCGAAAGTCACACAGACTCCATTTTTTTATTTTTGTGTCATAAAAGTTTTCTTTGAAATAATAATAATAAAAAAAAAAAACTCTAAATCCTTACCTAAACTCTTTTTCAGTCCCCCTGCCCACAGTTTGTTCACTCTCATGTCTCCGATCGTTTTCAATCAAACTTTGGGAGTCTTTTCACGCGTCACTCCTTTTCAATGCATAACGCTTGATCATAAAATCCAACTGATGTAGAATGAGTGCCAGGATCTTTTGTTTGTTATATAAACGTTTGCTTAAAGGTTTTAAGAGGTTGTGGAGGTTGTGGAGGTTTTGGATGGAGTCTAACCGAGTAAAAAAAAAAAACCTTTTGCACATTGAATGAATTCGAAGAACACAACAAATAATGGACAAAGAAATGATCGTAACAATATCCAAAGACACTTGAATCTTTGGTGTGGAGCAGCAGTTATGTAAATATATTCGTTATACTGCATTGCAAGTGTTTTCCAATTTAAAGCCTTAGACTTTTATCTTTGGGGTCATCTGAAGGCAGTTGTCTATGGTGTGAAGATACGAGATGTGCAGCACCTGAAACTACGGATACTGGAAGCCTGTGCTGGCATTTCTCCTGCGGTGTTGCTATCAGTGTGTGACGAGTGGGAGAAGAGGGTTGCATTGACAATCCATCACAATGGGCAGCACATTGAACACATTTTATAAGTGGTCAGAAATGTGTAAATAACTCGTGAAAGAATAAAGTTACGTTAAAACCAAGCACACCATTGTTTTTCTTGTGAAGTTCCCAATAAGTTTGATGTGTTACATGACCCTCTTCCTATTGAAAAAAACAAAAGTTGGATCCAAGATACTTCCAAATGGCCACCATGGTCACCGCCCATCTTGACAAGTTTGCCCCCTCACATATAATAATGTGCCACAAACAGGACGTTAATATCACCAACCATTCCCATTTTATTAAGGTGTATCCATATAAATGGCCCACCCTGTATACTAGACAGCTCGTGGAAACTGATGTTCCAAGTTAAATTATGATTATGCAATATAATGCAACAGGATTTTTCCAAGCATTATATTTTAAGATATGTACTTATTGTGTACTCTTATACCGACAATCCATATTTGGATTTTTTTTTACGTAGCTAATTGCGATATTGTCCATCTATTACCTTTAATGTACATCTGTATTTTTGAAATGTGATATTAGTGAGGCGCAAATGGCTGGCCAGTCTACAAGGACATAAGCACATGCCTTATAAGCGCCCAATTTACTCTCATCACAGCTGCAATCTGAGCAAATACACTTACACATTGTCTCATGGCACGTTTGGTAGCACTTAGAGTTTAAAAAAGCGAGAGAGAGAGAGAGAGAGAGAGAGGAAAAAAAGGTATGGTGCAAGCAAGTGGTTGGCTGAATGGAGCTAATAAAATTGTTTGTCCATGTGCTGAAGGGTGTGTTATATTGTTTGTTATATAAACGTTTGCTTAAAGGTTTTAAGAGGTTGTGGAGGTTTTGGATGGAGTCAACCGAGTAAAAAAGAAAAAAAAAATTTTGCACATTGAATGAATTCTAAGAACACAACAAATAATGGACAAAGAAATGATTGTAACAATATCCAAAGACACTTGAGTCTTTGGTGTGGAGCAGCAGTTATGTAAATATATATTCGTTATACTGCATTGCAAGTGTTTTCCAATTTAAGGCCATTTGCATCAAACGGTTTGTCTGTTTGGTGACGTGTAAAAGTTTAAAAAATGTATCCCCTAAAAATGGAGGACTTGGAAAAAGCGAAGTCGGATGAAGCCTGGACTGACAAAAATCTGGACTGAGTATTGCACGTCTCACAACAGAATGTTGGCTAAAAATCACATAATTTACAGATCCTCCTCAAAGGAACAAGACCAAACAAGCTGCCCTTCATCACACCACTGGAGGAACTGGACCAAAGATCAACTGTGTTCATCTTTGTTAATTGCTTGAATTTGCTCACTGTTATGGTGGATCATGGAGTCTATGCCAGGAACTGGGTGCTAGGTGTGTAGGACTAGGATACCAATATACCCAGGGCATCAAGCACCCACTTATGGACAACACTAAGGAAACCTACCCATGTCTTATAGAGGACATAGGCAATGTCCACATTTGCAGCCTGAAGTTCCTCAAATATGGTTTTTACCCTAATGTGACATGGATCTGATTTTTTAGGGCTGTCTGATCGCACAAATCCTATGTTCGTCAGAATGAAGAACTTTCATATGTGGTCCTAGATTGGATCCGTATCCGATATGCGGTCATGTGACTTGAAAGACGATGTGCAAATTGAAGTTAATGCAGGTTTTTTTTTTTTTTGCCTCTGTCCATGGAAATGGTTCTCGTTGCAGAACTGCTAGTGCGAGGATTTTATAGCAGTGCTAGCAGTAGCTGATAAACAGCTAAGGCGCGACGTCTGGCTTTCTTGCGTCTTCTTGAACGAATACAGCCGACTAAATGCGTGCCATCCTCCAGAGCAAAATCCTAAACTTATTTTTGCTTGCTAATAAAAATCGCACCTATTGTTTTGAAAATGAATAAGCGATCGTATGCACTTACGATGTGTTTTATTCCTGATGATGCAAGCAAAAATGTGTCCAAGTGTAGCGTTTCAGGCAAGTCAGATAAAAGTCACTTATACTTATGAATGTGAACCATCATACCATGCAAATCCGATCTGAAAAAAAAAAAATAATAATCTGAATTCAACAATGTGGCTTGTAATGTGAACGTACAGTATTTATCGAATCAGTAACCCAATTTCAAGATAAGATCTGGGACCCTAGAAGTAGAATCTTGAGACTTTGCTCAAGACATTCTGATTGATGTGTTTGTTTTACACATTCTCAAAGCTTCCTGAATTTTCGGACATTGTGTATAATGAAAATGTCCTCTGATTCCCAGTGAGAATTGTGTCGAAGAATGGAAAACCAGTTGAAACCATTGCAGGCCTTCATTTGTGCATTTCTGTTGCCAACCCCCTGCCTCTTGTGATGCCTTGGACCCCTGGTTTTAAGCAGCATTTCTCATGAAGACACGGTGACAGAAATGAACCCTTTAGTTACCCCGCTAACACCTGGAACAGGAGCCCCATGTTGATTTCCTGACGATAAAATTGGGGCATTTTATGATATGATATAATTGGTATCAATTGCTCTCCAGGTGACATGGACCCGTGTCGTTCGAGCCGTGTGCAGCTATGGCGGCGCCTTGCCGTGCTCACTCCACACCCTGACGCCTCTAATGGCACTCGTGTTCTTAATTAGCACGCTCGTCAGAGCTCGCAGATATCCTCCTAGCTCTTGTCATTATCTATATGAAATATGCCCAGTAGGAAGAACGTGATACAATGTATTTCACACAAAAGCTACCTCGTGTAACGTGTGCTTTTCCGCTCTCAGGACGCGGCACTGAACAAAAGCACCGCACTCCGGATCTCCCCCGGTCTAATTTGCAGCTTCGGAGTGGTGTTTAGCCCAGCGGGCACAGAGGGCGCTTTTTTGTTTATCTAAAGTTTCAAATGTTTCTCTCTGACAGCTCCTTAAATACAGGTTTGCAATGGTGCGTCCCAGCCTGGTTCTAAAGGTGAATTTAATTTGGTTCTCAAAAGCAAGAAAAATAAACCTTCTTGTTCCTTAATTGACGTCTTTCATGGAGCAGGTCTCCTTTCCCTTAGCCTTTCAATGCTTAATGGGTTTGGTTAAAAGCATTGAGGGTTCAAACATAACCAACACAAGACAGGATGTTAACTGTCAGAAAGCTGCATCGCCAGTGAAGAGGTAGATGAGGTGTAGAAGATGCCACGTGGGACCAGGGCGAGTCGGGCCTGAGGACGACACCGGAAGCGTAAGACAGCGGCCATATGTCCAGGGATACGACTGACATTCAACAAATGTCACCTGTCAATATAATTCATCATCTGTTTTTTACATGCACCGAGGAGTCGACGCCCGGGACGTGACTCACGATCATGGCCTTTTGGAGAAGTGCTGATTCAAATCACTTAATGATGAGGGTCGGGGTGGGGTAAGGGGGTGTGGAGTGGTGAGGGCAGAATTAGACATCCAGAAGATCAAAAGCATTTCAACCGCAGAGTTAAATCACATCACGCTGTTGCTTTTGTTTGGATTGATGTTTCAGTATCTATCTATCCATTCATCCATCCATCTATCCATCTGTTAGCTATGTTTCTATCTGTCTGCCTGACTGTCGTCTTTGTCTTTCTTTCTGTGTCTCATGTTCTATTTCCCTTCTAATTTGTTTGTCTCTCTTCATTTTTCTTGTCTAGCTGGTTTTTCCTTCTTTCTTCCTGAAATTTTGTCTGTATGTCTGCATATCTGTCTTTTGGTCTGTACACCATTATGTCTTTTTGTTTGTGTTATTCTGTCTGTCTTTATGTCTCTCTGTCTGTAAATAGGTCTGGCATCCTGTGTGTCTTTCTGTCTGCCTCTCTCTGTGTGTATTCCTCCTTGCTTTTCTATTTGCCTGTATTTGTGTCTGTATGTGTCTGTCAGTCTGCATATCTCTTTCTTTCTCTTTCTTTTTGTTTTATTGTCTGTTATTCTGCATCTCTCTCTGTACCTAATTTCTTTCTATATTCCTTCCTTCCTTATGTCTGTCTGTCTTTCAAAAATAGGAAGCAGCGAGCTTGTCTATTTTTCTATCTGTCTGTCTTTATGTCTGCCTGCTTGCATGTCTTTCTTTCAGTCTATCTACCTTTCTGTCCCTCTTTCTTTTTGTTTGATTGTCTGTTATTCTGTCTATATCTGTCTGTCTTTGTGTGTGTGTGTGTGTGTGTGTGTACTATGAGTGTAACAGACATTGGTTCAATGGGACACAAATTCCCAGGTGAACTGGGGTATGTGTGCATGAATTTGTGTGCGTGTGTGTGTGTGCGTGTGTATGTGAGACAGAAAGCTTGAGTGTTTACGATGCAGCTTGTCTCTCAGGTGAAGATGCTGTGCTGACTCAGCTGTGTGCCATTTATTAGCGAGAGAAAGAGAAAGAATGAGTGAGGAGGAAGGGAGGAGGGGAGAAGCAGATCAGGTGTGCTCTGACTGAAGCCCTCATTAATAGGCCTTCATTATCTCTGATTTAAAGCCGAAGTGCCGAGGAGGTGTCATCTCGTAACGGACTTCATTAAAGCTTTAATTTTTTCCAGAAGGTAAGAGAGGCTGGCGTAATGAAGCCATCACAGGCTCAGCACTATTCACCCCTTGTTAGGCACTACACACACACACACACACACACATGGAGCATGAGTGGCAGACACACACACACGGCACCCGGCACATTTATCATGGGAATTAACAATATTGCTGTTCCTAATATTCATACACACCTCAACACTGCTGCTAATATTATATGATCTGTGAATTTAGCTGAGTTATTAATGTGGACAGAGCGATATGAATATTTTATTCACAGAGTTTAATCATTACTTTTTTCCCCATTAGCTTATGATAATTTGAACCTGCAGACAGCAGAGTAGCATATCTTTATCGATACCTTCGGAATTGCTCCGAATATATGAGCAGTTTGACAGCGAAATGAGATATCTCCATTTTTATAGTTTTTGAGAGAAAAAAAATTAATGAAACAATAAATATTGCAAACTGAGAGGGAATATTTTGCATATATTTTGCATGTTAAAGGGATAAAAAAAAAAAAAAAAAAAGCCAAAATTGTTTGGGTAATATAAGTGTGAATTTTGTGTGATTTTTTCAAAAAGTTATAAATCCATCTCCCACAGTTTTGCCATGTTTGCTAAATCATTTTCCCGTTATGTTTGTGGTTATAACTATACAGTTTAGTATTGAAATTTAGTATTAATTAAAGAAATTTAGCAACCTCATGCTTTGATTATGATTTCGTAGTGGCCTTAAATTTCGATCAAGCAAAAAGTGTTGAGTTTTGTTGCACACAAAGCCTTGTTAATAACAAAGATTGTTGAAGATCATGAGAAACATAATAAGCAATACATAAACTTCAGCTTACAGCATTGCCTACCTCCTCCGCTCCTCCATTGCCTACCTCCTTTCGCGCACCATTCAACCAACTGCTTCCCACACACAGCATGCACACAGCATCTCGTCTCTATTGTACACAAATCATTTGTGCATATTTTGTTTTGTAATGTTCTCTCTCTGCTTCATCACAGTGCTTTACAGTACTACAGTTATCCCATGTAGCATTGTTATGTATATAACACAGTGTTCGAACAACCTCCAAATCATATAATGTTCTATTTCACGGAACGTATCTCGTTCAATGTTAAGCTTTGAATATCTGTCATTTATTACTGCTGGAGTCACTGCAATGGCAATAACAGAGTGTAAAAGTAAGTTTCTTGGCTTCTACATTCTCCAAAAACCTTGAACATGTTTAAAGCACTCATGGAAGACACTCTGTTGGGCAAAAAAGTAGCGTGATATTACTGATCACATGTCAGAAAGAAGCGATTGCGATTTCTTGTGTGTCAGAGAATAATAACATGAGTAAAAGTCTGAAAATTGTGTTCCAGTTTGAGTTTGTGAACAACTGTACCAACAAAATATACAAAATTATTTTGAGGGTTTATTTCAAAATCAAGCAGAGCTCTCCTTTGTTTGAGTTTGTTGGTCATGTGACTTATCTACACTTTTATCTAGAAGGCCCAAAGATTAATTAAAGCCATAAAATATTAGGCGTGTTCGGCAACTTAATTATTTAGTTGAGCCGATACTAATGCTTCTTCCAAAAACATTTGACTTATTTTAGTTATAAAATTTCTTATAACACTATTGAAAAATTAATACATTTTAATATAATTGCCTTAAAGATATGCTGTATAATAATATGATAACCACTGTTTTATTATCATCATCATCATCATCACATAATCATCATCATCATCATCATTGCCCCCACCCTCCCTTTCTAATCTCCTCTAGCGTTTATCTCTTCTGCCTGGCGTGTCACGTCCATCCGAGTGTAAACGTTTACTGTGTTAGCTGTTTGAGGTCAGAAAGCGTGCTGAACTCCGTGCTCACCTCTGCACTTCTCCTCTTAGGAGTGTTTTGGTTTTTCCGCTGCACTCCAGGGCTCCGGGAAACCTCCAGAGGCCTCGAGCAGCAGCAGCAGCAGCAACGATGGCAAGCTGTGGCCAAGCAGCATGCGGGTAAACAAGCCAAATCATCAATCCTCTCCCTTCTTCTCTTCTGCTTATGCTAACATAATAACCACACACACACACACACACACACACACACACACACACACACACACACACTCATAAACCAGTCATTTAGCTCATTTGCTAGGGGAAGGCCACACGAGCAAACACGCATTATCATTACTGAGGGAACTTATGTCACAACATGCTGAGCATCATGAGAATGTAAAAGTCTGAGAACATGGTGGTTTAACATCAACTGATGAAGTAAGGAATAAAACTTTCAAGGGAGTGCTGTTAGAGAAACATCATAGAAAAACAATAAGTACTGAAGGGTTTTATTCTTTTTGATTCCTCAGCAACATGACACAACTGTAAGGGTTTTGTTGTAAGTTTTCTGCCAGGTGAAAGTCTTCAGGTTGGCACATTCTCAACAACACGTTTGTGTGTGTGTACGTGTGCCTACTGTGTGTGTGTTATTAACTTCAGGCTGCAAAACTAAAGAGATTCTGATGACGACAACTGCATATAGCTGCCACCAAAACAGCTCATTTTTGTTTCATGGATGTTAAATAAATTTAAATAAATAAATCACATTAGGGGCGGCACGGTGGTGTAGTGGTTAGCACTGTCGCCTTGCACCGCCAGGGTCCGGGTTCGATCCCCGGCCAGGCTCGATTCCCGTCTCAGTGTGCATGGAGCTTGCATGTTCTCCCCGTGCTTGGTGGGGGTCCTCCGGTTTCCTCCCACAGTCCAAAGACATGTAGGTTAGGCTAATTGGTGTTTCCAAATTGTCCATAGTGTGTGAATGAGTGAGTGCATGTGTGTGTCTGTGCCCTGCGATGGATTGGCACCCTGTCCAGGGTGTACCCTGCCATGTGCCCCAAGTCTCCTGGGATAGGCTCCAGGCCCCCCGTGACCCTGAATACAGGATTAAGCGGTATAGATGATGAGTGAGTGAGTGAAATCACATTAGGATGTATTACAGAAAAATGCTCAAATTCAGGGTACTAATACTTATTGATCATTTTTATCAATATCATCATGGCTTGTCAGGAATATTTCTCTGTATCTTTTAAATATGACATTTTATAAGCATCAACATGCAAAAAAATATTTGCTTTTTATGACTGGAATTAAAGGACGTGTTTTATGCAAAATTTACTTTTTTTTGTCATTTTTAGACTTTTTGTTCAGCATTATTCAGTGTGCATGGAAAAGCAAAAACAATCTCTTGCTGTTTTTTTCCCCCCAGGGTTTAAACAAACCAATAAAATGTTTCTTCATAACTTGACCACATATAAGAAAAGACCGTCCCCTGGCTTGTTGCTCAGCTCTGCTGTTCTCTTTGTGGGCGTGGCTCAGCTGTAGCTCATTTACATAAACACTGAAATGGCACATTAGGAGGAGGAGTAAAATAAAAGGAGTATGAGGAATGAAAAAAATACTTCATATTTGAGGGGTATCTCAGCTGGAGCATTAACAGAGAGCTCTGAGACCTGTGTTAACTTGTTACAGAAATTAGTAAAATATGGATTTATTTAATAAATACACACACCCAATTAAAAAAATTTGTTGAGTATGAATATGATCCACTTAAATGTTAGGTTTGTGATTATTAAGCTTGCGAGCTTTTATTATTTTTTTAATAATGGTGAGACTAGGAAATCATACGCTTGTCCCTAATTCCACATCAGGTCTTTTAAAAAGTAAAGAACATTGTGTGATGGCACAGTGGTTTAGTGTTTAGCACTCGGCTGCCTGTGGGTCCAGACTTTGAGATCACCCTGTAGGAAAACATTTGCATGGTACAAACGTTTAAAAGAAGGCCGTGCATCCGTGAATACGGGCCTGACCTCACTCCAAGCCATTTCCACATTCCACGTAGGCCGGTAAAGGAGTTCCTGGGAGGCCAGTGTTTCAGATGAGAAGCAGATGGCTCCGGCATGCTGAGAAAACTTTCTACAGTACCATGACCGTGTCCAAGCACTAGTAAAACGCTGGGATAAGGACGTTAGTGTAGCAGTGGATTATATGCAGAAATAAAGAGAATTTTTAGTCTCAAAACTGTGAGACTACACCACTTGTAGTCTGTCATCGCCTAGCAAACTGCCTATACCGCTTTATCCTGTACACAGGGTCACAGGGGGCCTGGAGCCTATCCCAGGAGACTTAGGGCGCAAGACGGAGTACGCCCAATCCATCGAAAAAAGCACACACACTACGGGCAATTTGGGAATGCCAGTGAACCTAATCTGCATGTCTTTGAACTGTGGGAGGAAACCGGAGGAAACCCACCAAGTACAGGGAAAAACTAGGCAAACACCAGGCACACAAACCAGAGGTGCGAATCGAACCCAGAACCTGGAGCTGCAAGGCGCTAACCTCTAAGCTACCGTAGCACCCCTTGTAGCTTGTATCAAAAATTGTTAAAATGGAATACTTGTTCTTGTACTTAAGAAATTTTACTTAAACAAACAAAAAAAAAATCTAATTTTATTCATTTTTTTACTTTTCTTTTTATAAAAAAAATTCTGTTTCAATTGTTTTATTGACTTTTCCAAATTAGCATAACAAACAAAAAAATATCTGAATACAATTGTGACACAGTACCCGTACGTTTCTACAGTTTCTCTGGACTGGTTCCCCCCTACTGGGAGCCGCTCTATGTTTTCTATTCACATTATTGACTAAGCTCAGTAATAATCTTGGCCATGTTTGGACATGAGGGCCGTCAGCGTGGCGTGTTTTTGGCATCTCTCTTCGTTTTCGTTCTCATGCGGACCCCTCTGCTGCCCTACCAGCCTGGTGTGCCAAAGAAAGTAAAAAAAAAAAAAAAGTTGCGACTTGCTTTTGTAAAGGGGCCAGTCTTTGTAAAAGAGGTCTAGACAGTCGATTACTTTCTCAACCAGGCTTTGTCTCGCAGCTCCTCGCGTGGGCCGATTTTAAACAACAGATGATGGTGTTTGCCAAGTGTCACAAAGCACACTCACGCCGCGCGCTTGTTTGCTCCGCAAACACCATGTTAAAACGCCATTTTAGAGGAAAGCAAGAGGAGCTTGGCGTCTTTAAATCTTCCCTTTAAACAAACACGCTCGGTTTGTGACAGTGGTAAAGACCTGCTGAGTGCTGATCTGAGAGGATCTGTTTGCTGTGGGCACAAAAGCGGCACTCGGCTACTACTTAGGTGATGTACTTTACATCAGCAGAGGGATATATATATATATATATATATATATATATATATATATATATATCCACCATCATTAAACCCGTTTTACATTTTATGTACAGTATAGCAATAATGTGTGTATAATATGGCACCATTTACGATTTAGCTGAAAACTATAGTTGACCTCTGCTTTATCAGATGAACCACCAATAAAATTCTGCAAACAGATAAAGTAATTCAGTGAAGGAGAAAGAACTTGGGACATGAAAGATGCCTGTTTGCTTATGGTAAAACCTTTAACTGTGAATTTCTAACCATTCTTGTAAGCCAATAGCAAAGGAGTGGGCGGGACTGGTCTCTGTTCTCTGATAAAATGGAAGAGCTGCTAATTATTAGTGCAATTAATAATACTAAATTATTCATATAATTAATACTGGCACCTATGCAGTGTATGCTAATGCGTGCTAATGTAGCATGTATTTTTGAAGACTGTGTGTGTGTATGGTGAGCCTGTGGGCATGTGGATGTGTGTGACCCCCCTTTTAACACTCATGCAATGAAAAGTCAGCAGGATGTAACTTACTTAGCTTCTCTCATGAGGGCTAACGAGCCTCCGTTATTTTCCATATTCCATTTGACGGAGTTAAATATTAATCCGGTGCAGTATTAATCCTCCGTGGCTCATCAGCGGTGTGCATTGTGAAAGCAGGGGTTTTCACAACGCACTATGTATGCTGACAATATTGACCAGGGCAAAATAAAGTGTAGGCCATTGGGCAATTCTTCCCCTAACCTAGAGCATCTTCAATCACAGGATGAAAAGCAGAGTGGCTTGGACGGTCACGTTGTTATGTAAGCACATTTTTTATTTGTGTGAGGTGGGAATACACCCTGAATGGGACACCAGTTTCCACCAAGAATTCACACACTATTAGGTCATTTAGACACTTCAGTTTTCCTGTTGTTATCATGTTTGAGATGTTCATGTTTAATTAGAATATAATACATCAGTACATACTCGGACATAGTAATCAATTTTAAACTTAATAATCAGTTAATAATACTCAATGCTTCATTGCTTCCATGCTTCAATGATGTCAATCCTTTTTTGTTCATTTTATTTGTATTTATTTGGTTTGCCTGGAGTCTGTGATGATGATGATGATAATAATAATAATAATAATAATAATAATAGTTTGATGGGAGGCGGCACGGTGGTGTAGTGGTTAGCACTGTCGCCTTGTACCGCCAGGGTCCGGGTTCGATCCCCGGCCAGGCTCGATTCCCGTCTCTGTGTGCATGGAGTTTGCATGTTCTCCCTGTGCTTGGTGGGTTTCCTCCCACAGTCCAAAGACATGTAGGTTAGGTTAATTGGCGTTTCCAAATTGCCCGTAGTGTGTGAATGAGTGAGTGTATATGTCTGTGCTCTGCGATGGATTGGCACCCTGTCCAGGGTGTACCCTGCCATGTGCCCCAAGTCTCCTGGGATAGGCTCCAGGCCCCCCGTGGCCCTGAATAAAGGATTAAGCGGTATAGATGATGAGTGAGTGAGTTTGATGGGCGTTCAAGTCAAACTGAGACTTGTGATGATTGACATTTACAGAAAACTTTAAGCACAGTACGATGATGAGACTCTAAGCCGCTGAAAAACATTAAAATGTGAAAATGTTTAAAAAAAAAGTCTGGATGTCTGTGTCATTCTCGTGAAAATTCAGTGAGTGGAATGCCTGATCCTTGAGAATCGACAGATAACTAATCAGCAGCTTGTTGAGGAGATGCATCTGTCCGTGAGAACTGTACACACAATTGTTCACCAACACCACTTGCACATTACAGGAACTTGGCTTGGAGTTATTGCAACATCGCACATACAGTCCTGACCTCACTCCAAGCCATTTTCACGTGTTTGGGCCATTGAAGGAGTTCCTGGGAGGCCGGCGTTTCAGATGTCATGCCAGACAGTCTGATCATTATTCTGGAGTCCTGAGAAAACTTTTTACCTTGATGGTTTCTAAGCACGAGTGAAACACTGGGATAAGTGCATTAGTGTAGCAGAGGATTATATACAGTAGAGAAATAAAGGGAGTTTTTACTCTTATAACGGTGTTCTGTTATCCTGCACAATAAAAAGTCTAAAAAGTTTTACTTGAACGTTTCTCATAGTATCATGGTATCATAGGCTGATTTTCATATCATTAAAAAAAAAAATATATATATATATATATATATATATATATATATATATATGATATTATGTTTTTTTTTTCCCCAGACATTTCAATGGAGCTGTATCAGTCATCCTCATTACTGCAGATTTTCTTTGGACATTTTTTGCACATGATATTAAAGGAGGTATGTAGTAATAGCACACCAACATTGTCATAAGTTCATTCATTCCTCTAAATTAACTGCTTTATCCTGCTCAGACAAAAACACTGATTTGTATGCAGGCAACATGATGTCATAAATGATGGAACGAATCGAAATTATCCTGCAAACATGGTGTCAAATAAGAAATTACAGTCCACAAAGTTAAGGACTTGATCAGCAGCTGTGATTAATGTTGCAGGGCATTCAAACAAATGAAACACTGCAATAGATACGTCGCGCTTCAGGAAATGCTATAACATCAGCATTGTCAAAAATATCTGCAAGTCTACATGAAATCAATAAATGATTCTTTTTTAAATTCTCCGTTCTGACATTATCGACAATAAAACTTGAAACACAACCAACCTAAACACAACCATGTAAAGACACTCTCTGTAGTTCCGGCTCACGACTGATCACTAGCATTTCAGCTTCAGCGATTGTAAAAATAATTGTGATGATTTGACAATTCCACCATCAACTTACAGTTTAATCTGACAAATTTTCTGCACGTCCATAATGTTTACATACAGTATGAACATCAGCTTTGACCATCCTCTAAAGGCTTGCGGGAACAATCGACTGCGAACGCATATGTGCATGCGTATGTTGTTTTTCTGGACGGCTGTTTTGCGAGTGGATGTCGCTGGACGTTGGGGTCAAGGGCCGATCGAGACGAAGAGTCAGCTGGAGAGGCATATGGACGAGTTTGGCTCAGAGCGCGGACACACTGCGCACGACTCCGGCTCCAAATGCACCCACAACTGTGTTATAAGCAGGAGGCGTGTGGAAGCCCTGCACCGAGCGTGCTCCGAAGACCCGGGACGGCGCTCGGAGCAGATGCTTTACATCGAGGAAACATACTGGACATCCTCGGTACTGATCACGAAAACGTTTATAAACTTGTACGTATGTAGATTTGATTTGACTCCTTTTCAAGCATGTTATTCAGTTATGCCGTAGTGAAAGGAGTGTTGGGAGCACACATACTGTGCGTCCTGCGTCAATGCATTCTGGGTAATATGATGTTCAAAATATCGTTTTTTGGTTAGTATGTAACTCTTGTAACAACTAAAATAACTGTAATATTTAACAGCTGATGAGTAAAGCTTAGATGCCTTAATAAGGATGTGTATCAAATACACCTGGTGAACTGTAGTGATGAAAAGCAAGCCATTAACTAGACACACTAATAATGAAAAGCAAAATTAAAAAAAATAAAAAATAAAAAGCTTGTGGCTTTCGAAGCATGAATGTTTCATCAGGTATGCTGCAGCAGCGCTCTGCTCCTGAAAGCCTGCATCTCAGCCTCGGCTCCCGTAATTCACCTTAAAGTTTAATCACAGCTCACTTGTGTGGGTGTGGGAGTGGGAGTGGGTGAGTGTACAAGAGGGCAGTTGGATGGTATATGAATATGCCTGTTTGTATGTATGTGCGTGTGTGTGTGTGTGTGTGTGTGGAGAATAGCCAGCCACATGGCGGGCTGAGCGTGGTGTGCTATGGGCAGGGCCGTATGGACCGGGGGGGTTGGGGGCAGCAGCCTGCACACACAGAGTAACAGTGGGGAGACTGGAGCGCTCGGCATGCTGGGTAGCAGCCAACACGTCCAGACCCACACACAATTTCTTACTTTGCTGCGTTTTTTTGTTTTGTTTTTTTGTTTTTCTTTTTCTCCTCTATCTTATATACTCCTCAGGCCATAGAAGCACTTTGCTTTCATTGCTGATTCATAGTGTTATTCTTTTATAAAAATTTATAACAGAGTCGAAACCATTAGAATGCATTTATATACATGCAGCTCAGGATAAAGGTAAAGAAAACAAAATACATATTTATGAGAAAGACACATCAAGTAAGAAGAAAGGCAGGGCTACAGAGATAGCGTGCATCCCCGATATATGGAAAGTACTACATACAGTATGTTCATGTGTAGTATTAGAACTCATATGAGAATTAAGGAGATTCATGAATAAAAGTGGATCATGTGCACAAAATCTTAAATACATATAATTTTACGTACATATAAAATCCAGGGTACAATCCTCAGACCTTTTAGCTTTTGTCACCTTATATTCCTAGTGTACAGTGTTTTAGGGTGCCAATATTTAAAACTAATTTAGCCTAGTTAAATATCTCTCTTGTGGCATTCACAAATTTTGCTTGATTGATGCTTTCAATTGAAGTACTTTCCAGTGGAATATTATAAAAAAGAAAAAAAAAAGAAAGTATTTTCTTCATGATTTAGCAACACATCTGAGGAAAATGTTGATATTTCCTCTATTTTTGGCTCATTTTCACTGTCGTTCATCCTTTCCACTATCCCATGTTAGAGATTTTTATGCCTGTGTGCTAGGCACACATTTATTATCCATAGGTTTTTCTTAGCATTCATGCGTCCAACAACTACAACCGCTTGAATAGCAAGTGTATCGTGTGTTTACATTTTGAAAGCACTATTAGTAAAAGTAATAAAAGATTTATTGTAGCCACACATGACCTGACATCATCGCTAAATATTATTTCTTGTCTAGCAAGGTTTTTGTGAAGATACGTTTCTTTTTTTTTTTGGTGTTTAGCCATTTAACGACAATGTCTTTGTGTTTTGGTGAATTTCGGTTCAGCCAGGCTTAACCTCGTCCTCATTCCATGACTAGATGCTTTCTTTTCTTCCCCCGAAACCCATCTCTCAATCTTTTAACGAAAACCCTCCAGCTCGGGGCTAGCGATACCCCGTCGCACCGCCCCAGCTCGGACCGTGCTTCAAAGTAGGACAAAAACATTTTTTGTCATGAAAATTGCATTAGGCCGGGGCAACAAACATGGATCAGGGAGAAAAAGAGGAGCCATGTGAAATATTGAAAAGGGTGAATAATTCAAGGTGCTCGTTCATGTGTTAAGAACAGGATTTTTGGAGGCCGTGTTGGGGAGGGGAGGCCGAGCCACCTCTCCCATCTGCAGGCTTCGTGTCTCTCGTCTGGAGAGGAATAGGATTAACGCCGGTCAGGCCTCTCCACTCCACCTCACGGCGAGAATAGACGGACAAATGACTGGATAAATATACGCGGGAATGAGTGTACACTTTCTGATAGCTTCATCGTTCCTGATGAATTTATTATATTGCAATATTAGAATCATTTGGAGTAAGGAATAAAGCACTCAGAGGTGTGCTGTTACAGAAAAACCAACAAGAATTATAATTTACATGACTTTATTTGATCATTATATAATAATGTCATGTATTTTGATCCATTTATACCTCTGCACTCAACAATTTCATAACTTTTATAAGTTAAACTACAACATGGCATTCATTTTATCAATTTTAATTTAACGAAAATGTAAATGTTAGCTTTTGTTTCTTATCTAATTCTCTTTTTCTCACTGCTCACAATGAATAAATTTGAAAAAAGTTAAGGTTGCCTTGTTACTCCATAAGGGGAAAAAAATCCCACTTCTGAAATCTACAGAGCTTTGGACGGGTCCCAATATTTAATTTGTCGTTTGTTTGCTTATTTTCCTAAAACATTACGATGATTAG
>QNUK01000228.1:132500-205000 GCA_013621035.1 Clarias magur | reverse complement strand
TGGTTAGAGTTTCAAGAGGCCAAACTCTCAAACTCTTGCCGATTTGTTTGCCCGCTCCTCGGTGCTGTAAAAGAGGGCGACGGGTTGAGATCGTTCAGCCCAGTTCTATTCACTCTCAATCAGTAATCTCTCTTTTATTGTAGCATTAAGGGCTTTGGATGGCTCCTGAGCTTGTGTGGGTGGTCAGGGGTAGCATCTTAAAAGCTGGGGTTTGTCCACGGCACCTTTTTCAGGAGAGGTTTTGGGGTGGTTGGGAGGGGGCAGAGCTGTCCCTGATTGAGACTGGTGCGGCTGAGCGCGAAAGATCAAACGTGCCAGGACACAGGAGGCTCCCTTCAGTGACGTGGTAGTTATCAATGTAGCCGAGACGAGATAATGGGGCGCGCGTGAAACCAAAGGCCGCCACTGACGACTCCGACCCATTTGATCGTCCTCGGGGAGCGAAGAGGCTTAAGGCCGGGCCTCGTTTCACATAAGAATGGGCTTCTATTCGTGCGTAATTAGCATACTCTCTCTTTCTCCTTCTCTTCACACCCTCCTCCTTCTTTTCACTTGCTGGTGGCTGTATTGGCTTGGCACTACTTTGGTGTTTGGGACCTCACCCTCAAATGACTGCTGTGGCCCTGCACTGACCTGATGGCCTCTTGAGCCGACCACTTGATTAACAGACTTTAAGTCCACCTCTTGACGGCCCGTCTCCTGCCATACCAACCGGTGGAGCCATACCGACCCTCCATCCCTTCAAAACCTCTGGCCTGATGCGCTGTATAAATAGACTGAAGTGCAAAACGGAATCTTTTATATGAACCATGCTCTGTACACTGTCCGACCTGGTAGGGTTTTCTTTTAGCAATTATCACAGCTACCATCACAACACATCCTGGATAGAAGCACTAAAATTCCTGTTTACATCTTTGGTTTACTTCTGCAGTACTGTATAGAAGCTTTTTTATGTTTTTTTTTGTTTTGTTTTTTAGTGTTTTACAGTGCATTGTAATTCCATGACTTATTGTCTGTTGGCTCAAACAGGTCATTTAATTCCATCTAATGTTCTAAACATGACCTTCGGTCTCCTGCTGAATTTTATGACGCATCATTAGTCCCTGAATGAAAAAGTTCTACTGGGATTAATGGTTTACCAAATGACTTATTAAGTGGTGTTGCTTAAACCTTATGTTCAAGTTAGTTACCCTCAGTTGGTTCTCGTTCTGTTTCCTGTCTCACTTTCTTCAATTATTTATTTAGCGATTAATCTAGCCAGTTTCCGTAAATCTGGGTGCTTGCGGGTGTTTGACTGGAAAAAAGATTCCTATATTGAACGCTACAACAGAGTCTCAATCAAAACCATTAACCATCCAAACATCCCTTAATATGTTTGGATTCCCAAAAAGTATAAAAATGAGCCATCTGTGCACATTCTTGTATGTTTCTTTGCCCTTAGATTGAAAGGATAAACTTCTAAATTTCTTCAATTTGTGAGTAAAAGTCACTTAAATGTGTCTGGGTTTATTTATTTATTTATTTAGTTAGTTAGTTAGTAGAATCTTAGCATTGTAGATGGAGGTAAAATCTTAGGTAAAATATGTCATTTGCATAACTTCTAGCATTGACTTCTTTAAATTTCGTTATATTGGATTAAATTCTACACATAATCCAACATAAAAGGAAATGCAATTCAACCATTCATTGGTTTTTAAGGCTCAGTAAAGGTTAAGGCACAACTACCTGATGATTATTATTCTGCTGTAATAATCCTTTGCTTCATAATTTTCTTTAAAAAATGTTTCTTAAAAATGTAAGTGAAAATATATTTCTTGGAAAAGTGCTACTTTAAACCAAACAGTCCTAAAACTGTACGAATGTTCTACCAGATTTGTTCTCTACCTTTTGTTTTTCGACTACTTTCATACGCATATATGCACTTGACTTGATTTTATTTTCTTATTTGAGCCATTGGGTAAACACCTCTCTACAATGCTTATCCCAAGTGTGTTAGGAATCAAAATGCTAAAAAGGAATCCCATTTCTAATCCCATCATGTACAGAAAAAGAGTGTAGGAATCTTAATGAGCGAGAGATAAAGAGGCCTATTTGACTAAATGATTGTCCCGAATCTAAGGGTATAATCCTCAATCGGGCCAATTAGTGTGAGCACGGGTTCTTCGCCTACAGACAGGCTAGCTGATTAGGGCTGACAGCGCACTGGTTCTCACTGCTGCAATGCCAGGTATGATGGAGCCACATCAAAGCGCCTGCAGGCATGGGCAGAGGCGAAGGACCGGAGGCCGAGTCTGTTAATCTCCCTCCCGCCAAAACCATAGCGTTCCAGAGTGCTCACAAAAACACAGCTTTGGGCCCACAATCAGGGGCATTAAGGCCTCCAGACAGACCCATCGCCTTTGATTCTCTCATCATTTCCCTGTGAGGATGCTCACGTGTTTTTAGAGTGTAGTTCCTGTAGTGAAACATAGGAAATGTTCAGGAATTTAACCTTTCACGTGAATGATTTTGAACTCGGGTTATATATTATATTATATATATATTATATTATATTATATATTATATTATATTATATTATATTATATTATATTATATTATATTATATTATATTATATTATATTATGGCTGTTCAAGTCATGAGACAGTTATGAGAGTAAAACTCCCTTTATTTCTCTATATAATCCTCTGCTACACTAATGCACTTATCATTTTTTGCACAGTCTTTCACTAGTGCTTGGATACCATCAAGGTAGAAAGTTTTCTCTGTATGACTGGACTGCCTGCTTCACGTCTGAAACTTTGGCCTCCCAGGAACTCCTTTAATCCTTTAAGGCTTGGAGCGAGGTCAGGACTGTACCGGGGCGTTGTAATAACTCCCAGCCGAGTTCCAGTACTGTGCAAGTGGTGTTGGTGAATGATTGTGTCTACAGTTCCCACAGACAGATGCATCTCTTTTGCAAGCGATAACAACAAGTTATCCAAGATCATGTCCTATAACACGTACGCTGTTCAGGGTCTCAGGGACCTGGAGTCTATCCCAGGAGACTTTGGGCACGAGGCGGGGTACACCCTGGACATGGTGCCAATCCATCACAGAACACATGCACACTATGGGCAATTTGGGAACGCCAATTAACCGAATCTGTATGTCTTTAGACTGTAGGAGGAACCTGGAGTACCCGGACGAAAACCCACCAAGCGCAGGGAGAACATGCAAACTCCACACACAGACCCGAGGCGAGAATCGAACCCGGACCCTGGAATTGTGAGGCCACAGTACTAACCACTAAGCCACTGTTTCCCTATGATATAAAACATATGCAAAGTAAAAATGAAAAATAACAAATTCACAGTGATTCACTGAAAAATTTAATTAGTTCGGGATCTCGAGGTGACACCAGATTGACAGTTCCAGTGTTTGAGCGAGGTCAATAGGAGGCTTTTTTTTTTTCTGCTAAAGGCAACCCGTGCAAGCTTGGTGCTAATTGCTGAATTCTTGTGGGATCTTGCCTGAAGGCGCTTACATGGAAGTGCTGCGTCAGTCATCCTCTCTGTTGCTGTTTTAAAGTCTTTTAATTAGAGCTTGTTTCAGAGCTGTATACTCTGTCACTCAAACGGAGGAGAAAGACAGCCATGGGTGACTCTACCGAAGGCACCATAGCATTAGGTTAGGCTTTAAATATGTAAAACAGAGCCTGTTAAAATGCCGTTTTTTTGTACAAGGTAATGGTGAGCTTGCTAATGGTTAAGGTGGCTAAATCGGTTAACAGCTCCAGCTGTGAAACTCTTAGCCAGCTGGCCAACATTCTCTTTGAAAACATGCTGCTTATGTAAGACCCGATACATGTTCCATCAGGTCTCATTTTTACAAAAATGATCTTGGTAAAGAAATATGAGGAAAAGAAATAACGCGGATGTTATGTTTTAATGAAGTTCTCACTGCTAAAGAAACATGACTTCTCTCCAGCGACTCTTCAAAACTAGCATGTTCTACTTATCCGTGACCAGCATCCCAGCTTCGACGTGCCGTTCGACATGACGGGGTAGCTAGCTGAACGGGCTAGCTTTATCATTATTAACTAAACTGATGTTATTGATTGCGAAATGTATCTTAGCTGTGCGGGATTGTGTAATTTCCGTCATACAAGGGGTGTTCAAGTCAAACTGGGACTTTTGATTGCGCAGAAAGACAGAACATGACAGTTTAAAAGAACATCTCTATATTTTCCTATATAATCCACTTGCTACGCTAATGCATTTATCTTGTAAATAGTGCTTGAACACCATCAAGGTAAAAAGTTTTCTCAGTACTCTGGAGCCATAATCGGACTGCCTGCTTCACATCTGAAACGCTGGCCTCCCAGGAACTCCCCTAATGTGCCAAAGGACAGTATCACCATCATATTGTTGATTATTGTTCTAGAAGAGCACTCTGTATGGTGCTTTGGTCTATCCTTACTTCTCTAGCTTCTACATTTCGTCTGGTTTGTCCTCTGTAGTAAATATGCATTGTAATATTTTTGGCTGAAATAAAATAATAAAAAGAAAACATCCGAACAGTCTGAATTGCAGCGCATGTGAAATAAGGAAAATCTACAAAAGTATTTAAGACTATTTTTGAATTTTAAAAACCCATGCCACCCGTTCCCTTCGCCGCTTTACCTTAATCTGTATGTGCGCTCACCTGGAAAGTGATGGGACCGTTTGAATGACCTGAGCAGATACCATCAGCATGACGCTCCTGTTTGGCCCGGTGCGCATATTTGTGGCAGCCTAGAAGAGTTCAGCACCAGGTTGATGTGCAGTCATTGGGCCTCGCGCAAGCGTTCGCCCGAGGACAGCATTAGCAGTATTAACCTCCGCTTCCATCAGAAGCCGTGTGCTCTGAGGGATTATGCTATCTTTCCTGTCTTTCACACGACAAAGTGATGCTTTAGCTTAAGCAGGCCAAGATGAAGCTGAGGATGCAGAACTGTCATGCATAAATAAGGTGTATTTAAGGTTAAGCTCAGAAAGGCAGGTGAGAAGGTCACCTCTGACATCGTCAGCTCCTTAACCTCATCACTGGTGTTAGTTCTTTTTCATTTGATTTATTTTTGTTTTGTTAACTTCATGAGGGTTTCATTTCAATTGTCAAGAAAAAAATTGTAAAAAAAAAAAAAAAAAAAAAGTATTATTATTATTTTGCTAGATTTGACACTGGTGTCTAAATCACAGACGTGCAATTCTGCGTGATGTATTTTTACAATGCCGCATGAGTCTAATTTAATAGTCTCGCGTAATATTTTGCGAATTCTAATCCTGAGCAAATTGCCTGCAATTTACGCTGTCAGACGCTCTGCCTCTCGAAGCCGAGCTGCAGGAGTTTGGTTCGACTGCTCAGGTTCTTGTCACCTGAAATAGTGCTTTTTCGCTGAGCTGTTGTGTCAGGTGCTGTCATGCGGCCCTTGCCTATTTCCGATCGGTTCCGAGATAACCTGAAACGTGTTGGCGTCGGCCTGCCAGGATAACGGCAGCGCTGTGAAAGCAGGTAGAGGGCTGAGTCGGGGTGGGGGACGACTAGGAAGAGTGTGAAGGGAGGGGGAAGAAATGCGAGGAGACGAGAGGATGACAGGAAGGAAAGGGAAAAGAGGAAAGGGGTTTAAAGTCAGGGGTTTACATGCTTGCACTCTTAATAAATAACACTGTCAGGGAAGGGTCTTAAGCATGACACCCCACGTTGTCTGCCAAATAAACTTCACAGGCCCACGTAGTAATATCATTATTCCATTTTCTTCCTAGTCAAATATTAGGCTCATTATTTAAACGTGTAATAATATTTAGTTTACTTGTTACATCCGTTTCATTCCCGAACTTCCCACTAGCACGACACGTTAGGGCCGAACTGGCTTTAATTCAACGTAGCTGTCAAACACACCTATAAGCTTGTTTGACACAGACATAAAATTCGATATTTTAAATGAAAGAATATCAAGATAATAACTATCATTTGTTATGTCACGCAATGAAAATTGCCGTACAACCGTCAAAATGTTATATTTAGTTCTTTATTCTTCAAATCTTGCTTGATCTGGCTGGACATACGGTCGAGTCAAAAAGACGTCTGCAGTACTCTGGTGTCGCTCGGTCAATCCGTGTCTGCTTGATCGTTTCCTGAAGAGCGTGTGCGCGAGACGGTTTCTTGACTCTCCTGCCTTCTTCACCGTTGTCCAACATTTTTCTACTGGCTTTAGGTCTGGAGATCGACCCAGGTCACGGTTCCAGAAGCTGAATATCATTGTCACGACACTAATTCGTGACATCATCTGTTTGTGCACCGAGAGCATGGAGTATGTTGTTGTTAATACTTTTGGCAACCACTGGATATGCAATCAAAAATATCACAACTTTTGAAAATTTGAACCATTGTAACATAAACACAAAAACATGGTGGACCCCCCAACAATGCTTTACGCACCCCTGGGTTTTGTAAGGAATCTTTGAGTCATTAAGTGCTTCGTCTTCATCATGGTCTTCATTGAAACAAAAGCTTATTGAATTCATTGAATTCAAATGATCATATGGAATCAGTTCCATATGATTTAACTGTGTTCAGTTAATACTTTTTTTTTCTCGCATGTATACGTATTTTCTAAGCCCTGGATAAAATTTTTTACCCAAGGTGAGGATCAAACCCAGGTTGCAGGTATTCAGCAACAACATTAGTATTTCTGAAGTTCTACCACAAAATAATTGTGGGAATTTATTTCCATTGTTGTAGTACCCATCGGTGCTAAAATAATGTTTGTTTGAATGCCGTAATTGGGTTTATATAATGCATTTCTGATCAAATACCATATTTTTGATAAGTATTGGACTTAAATTTATATTATGGAGGTAATATATAGGGAAATGGTCTCTCAGCAGTCAGCACTGTTGCCTCATACCTCCAGGGGTGGGGGTTCGAGTTCGTCACTACAATGTGTGCGTGTAGGGAGGGGGTTGCATGTTCTCTGAAATGAATGGACTTAACCTTTTTAAAGGGCATGTAAGAGTCATGCATATCTCCCAAACTGCATCATCACCATCTCCGTTCCTGACGGCACAATAATGAACAGAATGAGTGAAATCTTCAGTTCAGGAAACAGTTTAATGTCAGTGAGATTCCATCCGTGCTTCCCATCATGGTGTGTACTATACATGTCAATATATATTCATGTCTGATGGAGGGTTGGATATTATTTTGTCCGAATCCTACCTGGACTAACTGCTAATCTCTGCTCCATATTCAGAGGGGTAAAGTCCAGAGGTTGGCGTTTTGATCCAGACCCACAGAGCGGCGTAGTCAGGAGCGATTCCTGCTTTGTCTCCGTTGGCATTCCTCTTAAAAACAACTTTCCCACAGCTCGTGTCCTGGCCAAGGCCTTGATTGTTTTTGTAGAGCAAGAGATTTGGAGCTGAGTCCGGGATGTGGAGTGGTGATAGCATCATTTCACAGGAATGTGAAGGGAAATGCTGGCAATGAATCAGGTTGTTTAATCGAGGGTTTGTTATACATGTTTGATTCTCTGATATTAATTTCACCTGGAAGAATATTATCTTATGTACAATATAGGTCTGATATTTTCTAAATTGTATCTAAAAAGTATCTAATCTCTATGAGATAATAGGATTAATAAGTCTCTATAAAATGGAGTCTAGATGGCCTGTAAACTAACCAAACACTCGACTTTATATGTGCAAAACATGTGATTTACAATTTTATTTCGATGCAAAATTCATTTAGTATCTAAAAATACTTACAATTTCTTAAATAAATTGAAATCTGCTAATTTTATTGGTTGAAAACTGGAAAAAGGTAATTTACACCTTTTAATAATAATTATTATTATTATAATTATAATTATAATAATGTATTGATAATTGTATGTTATTTAAAACTTGCTTGTTTAATGTCTGTGTTACATTATCAGAAAGTCAAACGTATTTATAAGTAAGCACCTTAATACATAGTAATGAACTCATTAATAATAATAATAATAATAATAGTTTTATAACAATTTTATAACAATAATTATACAATTATATTATTATTATTAACCATATATATATATATATATATATATATATATATATATATATATATATTTCATCCAGATTCAAAAACAACTACTGAGCATAATGCATTTTAATTACTACAGAACTCTATTACATAAGTCTAGATATAAATTAATCAGGGGGAAAGTTTATAACACTGGACACGTCTTTGCATCTACCCTACATTCCCATTATCTCTATAATGTAATTTTTTTTTTTTTTTTTTTGCTGTCCTCTCATTTCATCACACAGCAGAAATAATGCTAATTCACACTTATTTTTGATGTGCAAAAAAAAAAAAAAAAAAAACTACCCTTGAGGTTGTCATCATTATGTTTGCACAACACTGTTTACGAGACTTTAATTAAAGCCTCTGCCATTACAGAAACATGAGGGGCTGCAGCAAGGGATCCCGTTATAGATCCCATCGCCTCGGCCTTCTGCCTCACAGGTAGCCATTCAGCCCGGCTTCATAGAGACGTAGCAGAGCACAGATAATGCGTATTGATGACCGAAGAATGTACTTTATTGTCATGAAAAGATTGTTCTTGGTCGGGGGCATAAAGAGTAACACTACTTCAAAAACGAGCGCCTATGTAAGTAGATCCGCCTTCCATTTTGTGGCAGATTTTTGAGCTCCATTGTAAGCAGAGGATGATTTTAAATGTGTGGCTAAGATAAACTTTCTCATTGTCATTAATGAGATGAGCTAATGCTGAGTGACAAGTGCATTGGGAGAGGGAGGGAAAAAAAGCTGTTAAATTTGTCAAAGCAGATCATTTCAACTGAGCAAACTCAGGACTTTTTTTTCTTTTCTTTGTAGACAAAGTGGTTATTTATTTATTTATTTATTTATTTATTTATAGCTTAGAACCATCAAAAAGATTAAATAAATTAATAAATAAATGCAAAACCCTGGATTACTGCGCAGAAGTACATTTAGTGTGCATAATAGCATTTTATTTTATTATGCACACTAAACGTGTGCACATGGGTTCACCGGCCACTTCATTAGGTACACTTGTTCAACTGCTTGTTTACGCAAAGATCTAATCAACCAATCACATCGGCAGCAACGCGATTAATTTAGGCATGTAGACACGGTCAAGGCGATCTGCTGAGGTTCAAACCCAGCACCAGTTTGGGGCCGAAAGTTGATTTAAGTGACTTTGAACGTGGCATAGTTGTTGGTCTGTATTTTTCTGAAACTGCTAATCTACTGGGATTTTCACACACTACCACATCTGGGTTTTAAAGTGAATAATCAGAGTAGTCGAGCAGATAAAAAAAAAGGCAAAAGTAACTCGAATAACTTCGTTACAACTGACATGTCAGATAAGAACAGGAAACTGAGACCACAATACACCAAAACTGGACACCAAGATTGGAAAAGCATGGCCTGGTCTGGTGAGTCTCAATTTCTGCTGTGACATTTGGATAGTAGGGTCAGTATTGAATCAGCATGAATAACTAGCATCTTATTCGCACCTTAGTACCAATTGAGCATGGTTTAAATACCAAAGCTTACCTGAGTATTGTTGCTGACCATGTCCATGCCTTTATGTCCAGCATGATAATGTGCTACACCACAAAGCTAAAATAAGCTCAAAATGGTTCCTTGAACATGACAATGAGGTCACTGTATTCAAATGGCTGCCGCCAGATCTCAAATTAATAGACCATGGGGTGTGGGGTTGTCATCATGGATGTCCAGCCAACAAATGTACAGCGAACGTGTGATATTATCATGTCATATGGACCAAAATCTCTAAGGGGAAGCTCTAAGGAACTCTGTTGAATCCAGGCCATGAAGGAATTCAGGCAGTTCTGAAGGCAAAAGGGGTCGAGCCTAGTACTGGCAAGGTGTTCCTAATGAAGTGGCCAGTGAGTGTATGTAGAACAGGGTGTGTTTGTGCCTTTCAGACGAGCCAAGTTCTAATAATACCAAACTGCATTGAGGAAGAAAAGGTTCTTGTTTGCAATATAGCTGCCACTATTCTGACCAATAGCAATACACTATCATGGCAATAATATTACGACACCTTCATACAGTAACTGTTGTGCTTATG
The DNA here is from genome assembly GCA_013621035.1 of Clarias magur. Classification (NCBI taxonomy): domain Eukaryota; kingdom Metazoa; phylum Chordata; class Actinopteri; order Siluriformes; family Clariidae; genus Clarias; species Clarias magur. The sequence continues at coordinate 194,855 of QNUK01000228.1, read as the reverse complement.
GCTATAACCCTGTCTTTTTTCTTTTGTTTTTTTTTTTTAAACACCAAAGCCTTTTAGATGAGACCACACACACACTTTTAGGTAGCAGTGCGTAACACAGACCCACCACAATTCCTGTCAGACGCTGCTTGTAAAAAATTCATCCCGCCAGCATTGTACATTTGTCCTCTCGCCTCGCGCTTCACGTACCTGCAGCGGCACAGTCCAATGAATACCAATCAGATCCTCCTACTGGAGAAAAACTTCCACTGTCCGAGTCATTTCTGATGCGGTTGGAGTTTAAATGAACACCCAGAGAGAGTTAAATTCACTCCTGTCGAGCCGAATTTCACTTTGACCTCAGCAGGGGGCCGTTCAGCCCCAGTGATTTTGACTATGTCTTCGATGCTGTCCAAAAAGCAAGCTTTCGAGTATTATTTCGCTGTTTGCAAAGGCTGTACTGCATGTATTGGTGTGTATTTTACTCAGATATGCTTTAAGCAGACACCTGTCAATTTTATATGTCCATCTATATGACTAATCTTTTGCTTAACAGTCATTAGGATCATCCTGTACAGCTGTCGGAAATGAAGACAAGCAAAGGCAGACATCTAGATTTTAATACTAATAATAAGAAGACTTTAACCGACTATTTTCTTTTAACAGAACAATGCCAATGCAAGTGTTTCGTTCCTCTTATACCACAGCAATTATTTGCTACCGAGTCCATGTTTCTATCCATAAACAAATACCTCATCATCAGTACATTGTACCCATTTATGGTACCATTCTATCTCATATAAAGTCAGTGAAACAGGTTAGCTCCTGTTTTTATTCTAACAGTCACTAACATGTTCTCCTCCTCTTCCTGTCCAGGTGGAAGTTTGCATTTTCTCCTCGGGTCCACGGGGAATTTGGTTTCCTCCCACCTCCCAAAAGCATGCCAGAAGGTAGATTGTCTACTCTAAATTGCCCCTAGGTGTGTTTGAAATGGACTGGCATCCCATCCAGGGTGTATTCCCACCTTACTCCCCAGTGTTCCTGGAATAGACTCCAGCTTCACCAACACCGTAAGCATGATAGAGTGCTTCCTGAAGACAAAGAAATACATTTCTATTTTTTCCCTTCCTTTTTTTTTTTCTTCGTGCCTTAATGGAACATGTGATTTGTTGTATGTGAGCCCATCAACCGCTATCGTCTGTTTTGGGATTTTGTATGATGCAGGACTGAAGTCCTGCATCATACTTTACCTCCAGAGTTCCTCCAGGTTCAAACCTGGGCTCGTGGGTTATTGTGGAGTCCTGAATGTTCACTGTATCTGTTTGGGTTTCCTCACGGCTCCCGATTTTCCTTCCGACTCTCAAAAATGGGAGCGGACTCTGAAAATTGCCCTGGGTATACAAGAGTGTGTGCAAAGATACTTTATGATTGATTTTAATCTCATAATTATAATTATTTGGGTTACCTCGCGGGCTGTGCGCATAGAGTTTGCACGATCTTCCCATGCCTGGTGGGTTTCCTCCGGGACCTCTGATTGCCTCCCGCAGTCCAAAGACATGCAGATTAAGAGAATTGGCATTCCCAAATTGCGCATAGTGTATGAATGCGTGTGAGAAGGAGGACCGGCGGTCCTGCAACGGTTGTAAAATGGGAATAAATACAATAGTAATCACCACTGGCCTCCACGGTGCCTAGGTGGACTACAGAGGTTCCTAAATGGATGGATGGATAATTATAATAATAAGCTCTAAATTTGTCCAAGTTCAAATCCTAAAAAAAAAAAAAAAAAAATCAGATAAACAACCATAAACTTATGAGCAACTCTCACTTGTTAAACACTGTGCCTTCCAAACTGTCCCTTCTTTCGCTCTGTCCACTCTGCACACTGTCTCATGGCTCTCGGCCTGATGCTTCCCGCTGACACTATTGGCTAGTTTACCCCAGTCGAACCGAAACAGATGCTAATGCGAAAGCCGGCGAGACGCTTCAAGTCTCCCTCTGTCACATTTCAGCAGCTCCCGAGTGTCTTTTCGTCACGTCTGTGCTGTCCTCGCATGCCAAATCCTTTATGCGACTTCTGTCTCGAGGCATAGAGCAGCGAGAGAGCTGCTGCAAGGCATCGCGTTTCGCATGGCGTTAATCAGTTGCTCCTGTCTAGACGAATGAACAAACAGTGGCAGGCACAAAACACAAATAAACAAAAATAATAATAAATAACACTCGCCCATTGTTTTGTCTGGGTTTTAGAAAGTGAACGTAAAACATGCTAATTATGTAAAAAGATGCTAATTATTATGTGATCTAATATAAATGTATTGTTTTTATATAGAGAACAATTTCATAGACTTCTATAAAGCTTAGACTTAACATAAGCCCCACTTGTAATTTAGACCAGAGACTCGGATTAATCTGTCCTGTTGTGCTTTATGATCTTTATGCCGCTTCCTTCACATACCCCAGTCCTTCTATCCCTCAGTGCCGTAAATTGATGCTTGTTTTATGGCAGATGCCAAAGCTCTTAGCCGACACATTGTGCAGGGTAATATGACAGGTCTTAATTAACAGTAATGAAGCAAGAATAAGCTGCTCACTTAGATATAATATGCTAAACGACCTTTTGGGGGCTAGGAGCGATGATTAAAGGTATCCGTTTCATGAATCATGCCTCATTTAGCCGCTAGTCTTTTGTGCGAGCTAATGTTTGGAGGATGAGTTTTAAATTTAGACGCATAAATGGTTGGCGAGTGTATTAAACTGATTTACAATCTTGGGCACCAGGGAAACATTATTTTAGCACTCGCGACGTTTGCTAGCTGTCTCTTATCTGAGGGTTAGTATTAGGGTATGATAAGGATGGAACGGAAGGCTGCCGCTGCTAACAGCCTATATTTAGCGTCCTAGTACAGCTGCAAAAGCTTGCCGTGATGTGACCTGCTTTGTGCATATTTAATGCCGTTATTCAAATGTTAAAGATTGTAGAAAGTGATTTGAAGTTCTTTGCTAGTCTTTCTGACAGTTATGAAAGTTTAAAGGTTATTGTAGCAGAAAATCATTACGCTAAGTCAGGATGAAAGTCTGGAGATGTTCGTGGAAGGAAAGTTGGTCCAGAGCTTTCTAATAGCTCTGTAGATGAGCTCTACATGATAGGGCCAAAAGTATTTGGACACCTGACTAGCATTTCATGAACTGCCTCAAATTACAAAACAACATCTATGACAGATCCTGTATATATCATTCACACTGCACGGTTCTTTGTTTTCATGCCCTTTTCGTGCCCTCTCATTCACGCTTTTTATTAAATAAATCATGTATTTTTACGCTAGGTGACTTAGTGGTTAGCACTGTCGCCTTGCACCTTCAGGTCTTGGGTTTGATTCCCACGTCAGGTCCGTGTGCATGTTTGCATGTTCTCCCCGAGCTTGGTGGGTTTCCTCCGGGTTTTCCCGATTTCCTCCCACAGTCCAAAGATTTGGCTAATTGTCATTCCCAAATTGCCCGTAGTGTGGGAATGTGGACCGGACCACGGTGGTACAAAAATATGTGGTTAAATACAATGGTCACCATTGGCCTCCACGATGCCTGGTTGGACTACAAAGGCTCCTAGATGGACAGATGGATGGATGAAACACCTTGTGATGCTTTTTTTTGAGGGAAACTGAAGACCTATTTCTATGTTTGCCTTCAATTTTGTTGGGGAATTTTAAAACACTTTTAAGGCATTGTATTTTTTTTAGACTGTTTTTATTTTATGTTATTGCGTTGTTAATGCTCAGTTAACATCATTCAATGCCACCTTTTTTTTTCTTTTCCTCTGTTACAATCTGTGAACAATTTGCGTTAACAATCCCTGGATTTAAAATATTTTTTATATACTTTTCTCTAGATTGCCCGGTTATATTTTCGTTTTGACTTCCCAACATTTCATTCCCCACTCCAACTTTCACATATTGCTTTGACGCCTCCTCATAATAGGACGGCTTGATTAGATCCCCCGGTTGTTTGGCTCGGCAGCGACGTTCGCCGCATTTAAACAACGCACACAAGCGCAAACAATGAGGGCCGCTTTGATTAAGATGTAAATTCTCTTTAATTAGAATGTAAATTCTTACATTTATATGAAGACATCAACTGTCAGCTGGCCATGTGATATCTGTATTTTTTTTTTTTTCCAGCCTGGTGCATGAATGAAGCCTTCATCATTCATTTGTGGCGCTAAAACAATTTTGCTCTGGCTTTTGTTGTGTGATTCCGGTAATATTCCCTCCCCATGTTCCCTTTTCAAATTCACTTTTGTTTGTGTTGCGTGCCTGGGGACTCGGAGGAAACTCGGAATGAAAATTGAGTTCATTCAGTGCGCACCAATTACTTCAGCTGAATTTTCCTCAATGCAAATCAAGCTGGCGCTCATAAAGGGTCCACGTGTATTTGAAATAATTAATTTTCTCCTCTGTGCAAAGCTAGACATTGTTTTATGGTGTAAACTCCCCCCACACACACACCCTCCACATACCCTCCACCTCTCCACCCAGCCCCTATCCGTCTCAAACACTCTTTGGCAGCAATTGAAATATCTGCCCTTGTCCATCTACTTCATTTCCATTTTTAATTGAGGCTGAAGCTCATACACTAAACATTAAACACCGAGGTGCAATTGGCCCGAGCCGTGTCCGAGCTGGCCTGCGCTATCTTGCACTGCTGCATGTGTGCCGTATGAGGGTGAGTTCACTGATGATGTTTGGTCCAGGCCGAGCTTTGCGTGCCTATGTTTGGGAGTGTGTGTGTGTGTGTGTGTGTGTGTGTGTGTGTGTGTGTGTGTGTGTGTGTGTGTGTGTGTGTGTGTGTGTGTGTGTGTGTGTGTGTGTGTGCTAAAAGTTTGTACTTGCTCTCTTTTTGAACTTTCCCTGTTGATTGAGCAGAGCTGAACTGTCCATCAGGGTTAATCTGGGCCTTGTAGCGTGCTCGAGCTGAACACTATACAGACTCTCCTCTTTACTCGTGATTGTTTTGCTGCTTTGTATCTTTCTGCATAAACTCCACTGTCGTTAGTTTGGTAACGTTTGATATTCGCTTTTTCATCAACATCAGTTGCGAAGGATTCCGATCGCGTGAGCAGATGGTGTGATGTGGGCCGACACCTAAAGGAGTTAATTGGGGAGTGACGATGGCAAATTGATTATTTTGTTATATAATCACCTTTGAATTGATATATATTACATGATTCTTTGAAGTAATCATTTTAAAATAACATTAAATACTCTGAAATGCCCACAAACGTGTTAATTCATGTTATATCACTTGTGTGTGATAAAATGCCAGGCCCTCTGTCCTGGAGGCTTTCATCTGTCAGAAAAACATATAGTTGACTGTTGACACTGGAGACTCCTTCCAATGATGTTAAATAAATATGTCCTTTCAGAAAACTTCATTTATTTATTTATTTATTATTATTTTTTTTTTAAACGAATATGATATAGATATACATATAGGTTGTTTCTATAGAAATGATAATGCATTAGAACTTCAGCCGGAGCTACTGTCTGTTTGTTTGTTTGTTTGTTTGTTTGTTTGTTTGTTTGTTTTAATAACAGACTGGCTGTTTTTTTTTTAACAGTCAACACCTTTTGACCAATCCGAAAGAAGAATTCAATAGCAATTTTTTTGTAATAATGATTGCACTCCTAAAATTCCTGAACGTATAATTCAGATTTATAATTCAGCATATTAATGAAAACAATGTACTTTATACCATAAGAACCTGTGGGATATAACACAGACAAAACAGACCACATCGGACACATTTTGAATGATGTGACATGGCATTTTAGGGTTAAAAGCCCTATGTAACATATGTGTCTTAATTAGGTTTATATAGATTTGTTCAATAAATGCAGGCAGAACAGGTTAAATATGAAATTTGAGAATATATTGAATCAATAAAAATTGTTAAATAGGATGAAACCTTTTTTCTCAGTACTTAAGAAAACAAGCTTTTTAAAATGAGCAGGTTCTGTAAGATGTGCTACCTGGGCACACTACTGTTTTGGAAATGATGTCATGGGTTGACAAATGCACAGATTGTCACATGACTGAGCCAGGATGTGCATTAGGTAACACTCAGGGACTTCACGAGTTAAAGTGAAGGATAAACCTGCAAAAGGACCTTTGTGGAACATTTAAAGGGTTTGTGGGTGTGCACCTGTGTCACCGTGGGTTCATATGGGCTACAGTTCAGATAGAGAGTGTGTGTGTGTGTGTGTGTGTGTGTGTGTGTGTGTGTGTGTGTGTGTGTGTGTGTGTGTGTGTGTGTGTGTGTGTGTGTGTGTGGAACACCCCCCCCCCTCTTTTAAGGTCCCCGATCCTCAGAACCAACTTGTTGACTAACACGTTGTGGCTCTTTTCTCCACTCGGCTCTTGGTGCAATGCAGCTACTTGAGTCAAGAGGGGAGCATTTATCCTGGAGGCCTCTTGAAGCTACTCGAGCAGAAAGACGCAACCCTTGTCTCCCTCTCTCTCTCTCTCTCTGGGTCCTGTTCCACATTTTTAATGAGCTCCCTCTCTGTCGGTCTAGGCCGGCCAGCTCTGTCCTCTCTGCCGACTGAAAGGGGATTTGTCCTCATTAAGAGGCCGCTGAGCTGTATGATAGTCCACTCGGGCTATGTATTAGTTTTTAATCACTTTGCACAGGAGCAAAAATCGAAGACCGGGTCAAGATGCGGTGGAGTGGCGGAGACGGAAATGAAAGAAACGTCTCACACTTATCCTGTTTCCACATAAGATAAGAATAAGATACGGGTCAATCCCTGGTCCGGTTACAGCCTGTGTGGAGTTTCACATGTTCACAAAGTGTCAGAGTGGGTTTTCTTCGGGGTTCTGTAGTTTTCTCCAACCTGCCGACATGCAGGTGTGTACAGTAGATGGCACCTCTGTATCGTATTTGAAGGTGATTTAAAGGAGTCGTTACTGAAGAAGGATAATTGAATAATGTATCACATTATAATAATTTAGCTTAAAACTACTGTATAACTTAGCTTAAACTTAGTTGAAATGCCCGCTCACTGACCCTAAACTCTAGACCCTAAATCCTCATGCTATCAGAAGGAATACACTATTTTTGTTCTCTCTCTCTCTCGTCTTTCCAGACATGCTCTGAAACAAAGGCTACGCTTTAAGATTTCATGTGCACGTTCCCAAAAATCTGTCCATTCTTTCCCCTGATCATGCACGGACCCTGTTCAAAGTGTCTTTTTTTTTTTTTTTTTTTGGTTGGTTGGTTGTTGTTTTTTTTTCCCTCCTTGTTGTTGTGTGTGTTTTTGAAGGCTACCGAAGTGAGACGTGGGCCCTTGTTTGTATTCGTCTGTCTCGCTCTCACTCTTTTCTTGCTTCTCCCTCGCTCACTTCTCTCTTCATCATGAAAAGAAGCGACTCCTCCTCTGTCCTCAGCCCCCTTTGCAATTACCCCTTCGCTGCTTCTGTATGCGTTCAAGCGCCTCTGAAAAGGGCCCACTTTTCTTCTCCTTTCAAGCTATATTTCATTGTTGATGCCAGTGGGCTGTGTCTATTTATTCGGAGGGTAATTGGGGAGAGAAACAAGTAGCTGCTGAAGTGCATCCACTTATCTCACTCCTCTTTTTCGAGCGCGCCCGAGCATCTCGGTGGGCCGGACAAAATGCCCATAATGTCTATTTTATACCCAGGTACACAAACACAATGTGGGTGCTGGTTGCGCATTGTGCGTGCCGCTGTTCGAACCCGTCTCCAAACGCAGAGATTCGCGCCAGGGTTGGCCAACGGCCCTCTTTTTTTTTTTTTTTTTCCCTCCCTCTCTCTCTCTCTCTCTCCCTCTTTTTTCCCATTCTTTTTTTTTCTTGAAAAGCCCTCCCTCCCTCGTTTAGCACAGTATAATCTAATGATTTCTCTTACACCTCTCTTATTTAACACTGTCACAGAAAAGCAAAGAATCGGCCATTTATAATTTACATGTCATTTGCTGCCTCATATTGTGTGAAATTTAATTACAGGGCCGGAGGCTCACAATGCGGCATTGATGTGAGCCGGGACGGCCGCTCCTCTCGCCGCCTTCCCTTTTTCATCTCTTCACCTTCTGCTGTACCCATCAATCCCCCCTCCTTTCTCGCCTTCTTTCACGCCTTTGTGAGGAAAATGAGAGAAGTTGACCCCTCATTTTCATTGAAAAATCTAAAAGGGGGGACATCATATAAAAGATTCCTTTCCTTTAGAGGCCATTTCATTCAGCGCCTTTATTTCAATAGAATAAACTGATATTTTTTGGGGGGCTGGGTTAGCGAATCGGAAGAAATAGTGAATATTCCTGGTAGCCGCCAAAGCATACAGTATTTTAATAAAACCGAAAGAAAAAAGAAAGCATTAACATAAGCGCAAATGGTCACAGGTGGTTCGGGTGCTGATCTTGTTTTTTGTGGCCCTTGATCGCTAAACATCAATTGCATCATTGCAAACGACCGTGTGTGTGTGTGTGTGTGTGTGTGTGTGTAGGCAAGGGAGGGGGACATTTCTGAAAAGGGAGGGTTTCTTTTCAGCACCGGCCTACGGAATCTCTAATGGCGTATTATTCAACATTTTAGTCAGTTTCTGAAAGTTTCCTTTAAATCAAAGGCGCCGCCGCGGCGTAATTGCAGGCTGCTGTGCCTCCTGTGGCGCGAATCGCAGGACTGTAATCCTCCTGACAACGCCGGCTCGGCTCTCAGCCCGGCACCGGAGTCGGAATTAAGAGGATGAAGAGGATAATTATTAGATTCTGAAACAGTTTCACAGCAAAGGGGGAAAAAAAAAAAAAAAACTGTTGTTATTCACAGCTACAAGACATGCTTATGACTCTCGTTTAAGACCTGCCTCTGGTTAATGAGTTTCTTCTGCAGTTTTTACACAGCACTGACTAAAAAAAAAATGACAGAAAATATCAACCTGGAGCTCAGAGAAGTGAATAGCGGTAATGTGTTTCGATCGGCCCGTGTAACGTTGATGAGGAGGAAACACGATTTTCTCAGACCATTTTTCTCAAACATGAAGTAAAGGTCTTGTTTTGGACAAATCGCCAAAGATTTCGTTCATATCTGAGTGGTCAGAAGGTGTTGATTCTGGAAGTAGGTCCAGCTGCGAGGCAAATCACACGGAAAGTAGCAATGCGCTCGGAGATTCCTAAGCCCAGGTCACACCATCAGATCAGATTAAAAAAGTATAGTCTCCACCAAAAATGAAGTGCTTTGTTGGTTTGATGTTTATTCAGCATTTCTGGAAGGAGTTTCAATTCTTCATCAGAATCTGAGATAAAGCTGTGACTTTAAAATTATTTTAAAAATCTTTGCATATGAAATGCATTTCTGAAAATTATTAACTTACTAACTTCCAGGAAAAAAAGTGAACAGCTAATGAAGGAGTGATTGTTTGTTGCTGTTATAATAATAATAATAAGTAATAATAGGAACTAACATGTTTTACAACCTGAGGTATCACTATAAATTAATAAAAGTAATTTTAAAAAAAGTTGCTAGGATTTTCAAAAGTTTCAAATCACTGTGGAATAAAACTTTCGGAAAAAAGAGAAATAATCCTCTATGATGGTTAAAGGTAAACCTGCACAGTTCATTATGTTTTTTTTTCCTATTCTGTATGATTTGATACATCAGTGTATTTAATTTTTTTTAGATATTTTTGTGCTTTTTGCAAATATACATTAGACCGAAGACTTTCTGCTTCCTCAACTGTCAGCCTCTCCTCATCCTCCTCACACAAGCGTGTCACTAGCAGCTGTAGGCAACAGTCAAGAGCTACTTAGCATAACACTTGATCCTTTTGGAGAGCTTGTGAAATTACCGCCGCTCTCACCAGAGCATCAGTCATCAAAGCTAGCAGACCAGGAGAAGGGGGAAAGAAAATATCTGGGCGGTCTTACCGTCTCAGACCGAGTTTCACTGTATTTTAAGGTACATTCGGACGCGATTAAAGATACAGTTACACGAAAGTTACAGAGTTACACGAAACAGTAGACACAAACTACAGAAAACCAACACGATTATTCTTAGAAGGACATATTTGAAGTATTTTCGAAAAAATGTCTGATGAAATGCAAATACGTCACTCTTCCTGTGAAATCAGGTCAGATGTTGAGTTGCTGAAGACCGAAAAAAAAAAAAAAAAAAGTTAACTCGGGTTACCCTAAAGCCATGGCGCTTTCGTGCAGCACTTTGTGCTTTCGCTTGAAATATGAGCGTTCTTCAGTTGGCCTGCTTGTTAATTATCGGCCTGAATGTCCTACTGCTTACTCATCACACCCCTGTAATCCCTCTCGTACTGCTGTGCAGCATGTGGGCAGAGTATTTCTTTTTTTCGTTTTCTTTTTTTTTTGTTTATGAGTCATAGATATGAACTATAAGGTTACTATCTTTAAATCTGCCTACGTCAAACTTAAAAATAAAACCAAGCTTAAATGAGGAACATTCTTGCATCAAGTCAGGATGACACATATCTGGACCCTTTTTAAATATATATATATATATATATATATATATATATATATATATATATATATATATAGTATTTAACAGAAAATACTCCATGAGCTTGAGAGATCGTGGGTGCATTGGCACTGCTAGCCCGGGTTAGGTAACTCATCAGTACTGCTATGCTAACAAGATCTAATGGATGGTCATTGAGGATGTTAAACAATTAAAACAGTTTGCTGACTTAAAAAGCACTTTTAATTTCGAAGTGATGGTTTCTTCAAACATCACCTACACGTTGGGTTGTGCTGATAACCTACTGCCGGTGCACCAGCCATAAACATGATAAGCATCAGATGAACGTAATATGTGACCTACTACAATGTTGAATTGTGTATGCGTTTACTCCTCCTTCCATGACGTCCACAAAAAATGTGTCAGCGCAGTAAGAATTTGGCGGAGGAAACCAGTAAGGAACGTAAAATTGCCTCTGTTGACATGGTGCTGCCATGCTTTTTTGGACATGTAAGGACTTAGGCAAAGCAAGACACGTGAAGAACATGGTTTCTTCAAACATCACCTACACGTTGGGTTGTGCTGATAACCTACTGCCTGTGCACCAGCCATAAACATGATAAGCATCAGATGAACGTAATATGTGACCTACTACAATGTTGCATGGACCTACCGTGGTGATAGCACAAGCCTGAAGTGGTTATTGTGAAAAATCCATTGACCGAGCAACAACGCAGTGACATCCCAATGACAGCGCCATCCAATTCTTCCTCTCTGCTCTATGATTGTGGTGCATTAAGTCTATAAGAGGTGTTAGTGTTTTGTACCGTTAACTGGCCAAAATGTCCTTATTAAGTTCCTCACGTGGCTTGCTTTGCCTAAGTCCTTACATGTCCAAAAAAGCATGGCAGCACCATATCAACAGAGGCAATTTTACGGTCCTTACTGGTTTCCTCCGCCAAATTCTTACTGCGCTGACACATTTTTTTGTGGACGTCATGGAAGGAGGAGTAAACGCATACACAATTCAACATCATTTACAAGAAAGCAGCAAGTAAATTACTAGAGATAGGCCAGTAAATTACAGATTCTGCTGGCCAAAATTATCCCGACTTCCCCTACACTGACTAACATTTTTCTGTCTCTGTTCTTCATGCAGCTTGAAGTTAATAACAGTCATGATCTTAGTTTTGTATGGTTTTATTCAGGTGTAAAAATGACTAGGAGATCGAATTCCTGAATACAGCAACAGAAAAGTGTTTCCTATCATCCAGAAATTACAAGTTTCAAGATCTGAACCACCCCATGGTTGGGAGTCCTAGGGAACAAACTTGCCTGTATGTTTGCGAAACTACATAGGATTGGCATACTTACTCTCCCATATCAATCACAGCAACACTAGCCAATCACAGGGTGCCTGTGTGCCCATGCAAGCCGAAGTGGGCAGAACTCTATTGTTCGAGTGCAGCAGTTGGAAAAGATGCAGTTACGTGCCTTGCAGGATGCACATGATAGCCTGCACTCTCCCTGGTTGGTAGCTGTCACTTGATATGGGAGAGCCCAAAGATGGGTTGGAACTGTTAATAATGACTAAAGATTAGGGAGAAAATCAGGTGGAAATCCCCCCAAAATGAATACATGGGGAGCTGGACGTGCAAGGAGGTCGTATCGTGGTTCAATCTTGTCTGAATTTGAATTTCTGCAGCAGTTGGACACACACAACATATACAAATTTAACTTGACAGTAATACATTTTGTAAGAAATATCGATGTGCGGAATTTCTTTTGTCCATGAGGGTACATGCTTCAGTCATGTTGTGTACTGTATGTCTCACATCGGAGCTCAAATTGATGTTGTGAAAAACAAGATTGGATTGGTTTCTTCCGCGTTCTTCAGTTTCCTCCGACAGTCCGAAGAAATGCAGATTAGGCTAATTGGCGTTCCCAAACTGTCTGTAGTGTGTGAATGAGCGTGTGAGAGTGAGTGTGCCGTGCGATGGATTGGCACCCCATCCAGGGTTTACCTCGCCTTGTGGTATAGACGATGAGAGAGTTTTACAATTTTGGTTTGTGCACAGATTGTGTGTGTTATCGCAATAAAACCTTTCCGGAAACATTTGTCCAATCAGTTGGAGAATTCAACATTGCTGTGCTTTGTACTTGTACTTGTAGCTAGCTTTCTTCTCCAACCTAGCTATTAAACACAGCATTCGCATGGCTTTACTCAAGTTTCTGTTTCAACCAATAGTGTTAAAATTCATGTACATTTCAAATAACAAAGCCTCCCCCTTCTACTATTAAATCACATATACCCCTATCTCACCTATGCGGTTTGACTCGTGGTGTTAGGCACCGTGAGCCGCCGCGATTGCCCGCTGACGTTCCGGCTGACATTCCGCAAAGTTCTGTAACATGTAATCATGTTTAATTTTTCGCGCGGAAAGATGGAAACGTACTCACAGCGCCAAAACTTGCTGTGAATCATGAACCGTACTTACGGCCACCGCGCGAAACCGCGTAGGTGAGATAGGGGTGATAATGTCATGGTGAATTTATCAGATCAGAGACATAATTCTCATGACTGCAATCGATCTGCTCTTACATACATTGTATTTATCGTAAGTTTGCTTTGTGACAGCTAGCTTTACGCATTCATCTAGCAGGTATCATCGGGATTATTATCTTGCTAGCCACAATTTATTGCAGGAAATGAGAGCAGCACCTTCCCCAGTCCTAACAGGCCAGCTTTGCACTCAAAGGTACTAAAATGATCTATAACCCACATTGCTTTTGGAGCACCACCTGGACATGCTGGACTTCATTTATTTACACACCTCTACAAAAGTAACTTCAACTAACCTCTGACTGGCAAAAGTGTATATCGTTAGCTTCAGCATGTCCAACTACTACTACTATTACTACTACTACTACACCGTGGAAAACCTGTGCATACCTAAGACCAAAAGATTACCTGCGATGTCTAGCATTAATGATTTTCATGTACAAACTGATCATTATAATTACGATTTATATATATTTTTTATTTACATAACGTTTTTTTAATTCTACTTTGTTGTAACAATGACCATTGTTAAAAGTGCTATAGAAAAAAATTTATTACATTGAATTTGAGAAATTAAGAATAAGTCATTCTGATTGTTTGTTGTGTGGTTAAAGAGTCACTAATTTACAATCAGTAACTAAATAGTGAGACATGCTTTATAACTTCAAATACATTTAAAGATTCCTTTTAAAAAAAAATTCAAAGAATTTTCTAATTTCACTTTTGTGCAAAAAAGTTTTACTGTAACTAATTTAATTAGCGCAGTTGTACTTTTCCTTGCCTAACTAATGTTGCAACTGGCTAAATGTAACGGTTTTGTGCTTTCTACCTGAACTTGCAGGTTATTTTTGCTTAGTATTTCTACTTTAACCTGTGCACAGAATTGATGTGCCATCTTTGTGGCAAGATCCTAATTTTGCTTCCACACTTAACATGAGTAATGTGAAAACGCAGCTACAATAGCCTTTGTCCAGCATTCAAGTGGAGGATCAAGTGCTTGCATAAACAAACATGGTTTTGAACCTTAAAGGCCGCCTCTATAGGTCTTTCTATGTGGAAGCACTGTAACCAAACAAGCTTAGCGCGCCTCACGTCTAGCCTTGCTCTTGTGTCACTCTCAGGTCGTCAGAGCTCAGCGGCGACCTAATAAACATTAGATTAGCATTGTGTTTTACGCCCAATTAACCTCAGGCTCAAGTCTGCAGTTTCCAGATACACACACACACACACACACACACACACACACACTATCACACTCACGGATGGTGGCTTGGGCTTTTACAACTTAGCAGCGCTGTCATTAAAAGCTGTGTTCCTGTTGCTTTCACATGTTTAACATACATTAGCATTTATGCACACTTCTGCATCAGTGTTCATAGGACAGGCTGCCAAGTAGGACCGCTTGAAGTAATGAATATTCATTTTCCATAAAAGGATGCTTGTTAATATTCATGGATTCCGTCAAGTATTGGCCATTTTGTGCACCTGTTAAGCCTCATTGACATCCTGCATAAAGTGATGCGTGATTATTACTATGCACTAATAACTATTGGCTAGTTTAATAAATATCTTAATGCATTGATATTTTATCCTGTCTTTAATAACTTTCCCTAACTAGCCATCACATGTCTATTTTGGAGCCGTTTTTTTTTTTTTTTCGCCAACAATGAATTTTTTTATGTAAAATTTAAAAAGACGTTCAATATTTAATTCTGCACATCATCCATAAGACACGTTAGCTCCTGTTATCACTTACATCATAGTAGCTATAAACATACATTCTTCTAGTAGTGTCAACTTTTTTCTTGAGTTGAAGTTAATAATGAAAATATATTGTCATGTTCCTGAGAAATCCTGAAACCCTCAAAACCTAATTGTTACCAAGCGCTGACAGCGGACTCTCCTTTCATAGATGCCAATTAAAGGACTTCATTAATAAAGGTGCATTAGGTTAGAAAAGTATTCTAAGTACATAGAGGGGAAGGAGATTTCTTTCCATCCCTATTTACGTCCATGTGCACTCAGACATTCAAGTGCAGGAAAGCTAAGTTGAACCTCTATCAACATGCAGCTTCTTCTCCTTATGATTCATGAGGATGTGACACGGTGTTGGGGGTGTGTCCTTAACATGTTTGACAAGAGCCCAGTCCAAATGCAAACAAAAATTCTGTGATGCACAGCAGATTTCCAAATGTGTGTTTTTAATTGTAATTGTATTGTACATAAATATACTGTTTTCGAGACAGTGGCTTAATCTTTGCTTTGTAATTTCTTATAATTTGCCCTAGAAGGGGAAGATTCGACTATTGCACCTTTAATGAAAACATCGCCACTGATTAGCAATGATTAAATTCACCTCGACATTCAACTCAAACCTGGACTTGTGATTGTTCAAAATAACAGAACACAGTTATTAGAGTCAAACCTCCCCTTATTTCTCTATATAACCCCCGGCTACACTAATGCACTTATCACAGTGTTTCATTAACGCTTGGACACCATCAAGGTAGAAAGTTTTCTCAGGACTAGTTTCTCAGGACTTTCACGTTTTTCCTTCCCAGGAACTCCGTTAATAGCCCAAATGTGTGGAACTGTACTGTACGGTTGATGTGGCAATAACTCCCAGGGCGAGTTTCTGTCCTGTACAAGTGGTGAATGATTGTGTGTACAGTTCCCACAGACAGATGTACTCCTTATGCAAGTTATCTGTTGCGTTTCAAGGCAATCCACTCTTCTAACGTTCAAGGGAACGACTGCAGAGGATTCTGATCCACCACAGCCAGGATCGTCAGTCACTGGCGTACGGGCTTCTTGCAAGTTTTAAGAGGGCTAGGTCTTATCACCGTACCTCGCTTGAAGTCTTCTGTAAATGACAATTAGGTTTTACACCTTCATTCCCCAGAAAATTCATTACAATCCCGGATTGACTTGAACGCCCCGTAGAAATATACTGTAGATTGTGTACTGATCAGAGCTCCTGTATAGGTTATTAATCAAGATCTTTTGACCAATCAGATTCAGGGATTTAGAAGACTCTCTGTTTTGAGCTACAGACTAACCAGCTGCGGTTATCTCCAGTCAGTTATATTTTTCCCTGTTTATTTATGAACCTTGTGTATTTAATTGCTAGCAGTTTGTCGAAAACGACATTTTAATTTCAGTGTTTGCTGTTTTGTAGAATTTGTGTTTTTGTTGTGGATTTGTGGAAATAAAAGCAAACCTTCTTTTATTCTTTAAATAACACAGGTTGTTATTAGCACTAGTAGTTCTTGTGTGCTCAGTCTGTGTGTGTTTCACTGTGTGTTTGAGTGTGTGTGACAGCGGGAGTGTAATCCCCCTTCAGATATGTTGTCGTAGTACATTGTGTGTAGCATTTGTGAGGCCGGGCTATTGAATGTGAAGGCACCATTTAAACAAGCTGTGTGTGTGTGTGTGTGTGTGTGTGTGTGTGTGTGTGTGTGTGTGCGTGCGCGCATGCGTATGTGTGTGTGCGTGCGTGTGCGTGCGTATGTGTGTGTGTGTGTGTGTGTGTGTGTGTGTGTGTGTGTGTGTGTGTGTGTGTGCGCGTGCATGCAGTCTTTTAGTTATTTGTGAGAGACATAAAAATAGGAGTATGTGACAAAATCAAATTTGTATATAAAATCTTTTTTTAAGCATGAAAAATAATTAGTTTGTACAGTATAGTTAAGTACAGAAATACCTACCCTAAACTGACCAATGCTATTAAAACACTCTTGAAAATATTTGCAGTCCTTGTGTGTGTGTGTGTGTGTGTGTGTGTGTGTGTGTGTGTGTGTGTGTGTGTGTGTGTGTGTGTGGTGTTGTGTGGCCTTTCTGTAACCCACACACACATCAAGACAGCAGCCATACACACACACACACACACACACACACACACACACACACACACACACACACACACATAACCCAGATTTTGCTAATCATATTAATATTTACTACTTACTTAGAATTATATTTAATCCTTCTAACCTGTTAATCATTTCCTGTTTTAGACCGGGTGACACTTCACTGAGTGGCCAGTTTATTAGGGACACACTAAACCGACAGTTCAGTGTTAACAATGAGAGTTACACGCCACAGTTCTTGTTATGACAGGAGACTTTCAAGGATATTTTCCAAATTTACTGGAAGACGAGAAATGAATTTAAGAAATTTAGGTTATAGTTTTGCTCTGGCTTTGAATTCAGTTCATAAAGTTGTGTTATTTGTTACATTTGGAGAGATTGTGGCCTCTGTCTCTTTCTCTCTTCTCTCTCTCGTTCTTTCGGATTCATTCAAACCTCAGAAAACACCCAGAGGACGAGTCCTTGTTCAGAAAAGTGTCGAGTTACGGAATAAAACTGATGTCAATACAAAGCCAGAGACAAAAGAAAGAATTCCTTAGAAATTAAAACATGTAAACACTGCAGTCTGACGGTTTCAGTAAATATCTAACCTATGACGGGCGTTCAAGTCAAACCGGGACTTGTGTTGCAATTTCTGGGGAATGAAAGCCCAGTACGATGATGACACTCAGTATGAGATGCAGTAAAACATTTAAATGGTGCAAATGGTTTAAAGAACGTTGTACGTCTGTAATAAAAATCCTGACGTGGCTCGGAGTCCCCTACAGCCGTTCCCGTGAACGTTAAGCGGGTGAAACGCCTGATCCTTGAAAATCGACAGATAAATTGTTATTTATCTGCATATAGATTGACGACGTAAAGGACGCTTACTGTATTAAAACTTATTAAACCTTTATATTACACATGCAACGTGGCTTAAAGTCTGTATATATATGTGTGTGTGTGTGTGTGTCCAAACTTTTGGTCTGCACTATATATATATATATATATATATATATATATATATATATATATATATATATATATATATATACAGTACATACCAAAAGTTTGGACACACCTTCTGATTCAAAGAGGTTGAATTTGTATTATGGCAAGAAAAAAGCAGGAAGTGAAGAAACATACTTTAAGAAATGAAGGTCAGTCAGTCCGAAAAATTGCGAAAACTTTGAAAGTGTCCCCAAGTGCAGTCACAAAACCCATCAAGCGCTACAAAGAAACTCTCTCACATGTGGACCGGCCCTAGAAAGGAAGACCAAGAGTCACTTCTGCTGCGGAGGAGAAGTTCATCCGAGTCACCAGCCTCAGAAATCGCAGGTTAACAGCAGCTCATATCAGAGAGCAGGTCAATGCCACACAGAGTTCTAGCAGCAGACACATCTCTAGAACAACTGTTAAGAGGAGACTGTGTGAATCAGGCTTTCATGCTAGAATATCTGCTAGGAAACCACTGCTAAGGACAGGCAACAAGCAGAAGAGACGCGTTTGGGCTAAAGAACACAAGAAAGAACAGAATAAAGAAAACTCGCTGAATGAGAAGGTGAGTCTATATATATATATATTTTTTTTTTTTAATTTCATATCCAAGGTGGTTTTAACACTATCAACAAAACCAAATCCAACACCACTTGACTTTTTTCTTTCGTGTCATCTGAAGTCAGTTGCTGATCATACTTGGCCCAAAACTGCACTAAGCAAGGAAATCTCCTCTGTATCTAACATCATAACAGCATCAATTGTAATACGTTAAGAAATGTTCAAAGTGTTCTTGTATTCAGCATATACACAACTGTCAAGAGGTCAAAGGCTGCCAATTTGAGCATTTGCCTTTAATTGATATTGATCCAGACCCTCGGCTCTCCCTGTAGATTGGAAAATGTGCAACCAGGTCCATCATAAAATATTTGAATACTTATGTATATACTTTATATGTATATGAAGGTTTTGCTGTGTTGTGTAGTTTAGGTCAAAAGAGAGTTGTGTAAACGTGTAAACAACTGTAGACCCATCAGGTGTTCCTCCAAAACAGCTGCTGTGACTAGAGCGTGGGTGAAGGGGACAAATCCGTTGAAAAGTCCCAGAACAATGCACCGTAACCTTAGATGACCGGGCCTTTACACAGAAGGAGTGATTTTGAGTTCTTTAACAGCAGGGTTGAATTTCACTCGGGGATAATTAACAGATAGAAGCAGCCAGTTTAGGCGACGGGGTAGGATTGCTGAGAAGCTGAGAAACAAGTTTCCCCCCGTCCTTCAAAGGAAATCTGCAGATGTCCTAAAGAATTCAGCACCAGGTACAGCACAGGAAGGCTAAGCTAAAACCCCAGATTCGGAGCTGGTATGAAAATTGCCCTTTCCTTGCCCTCGGGTTTCAAGTCCTGGCTTGCTTTAGTGTCAGCTTTACCAATCAGATCCATCTGAAATGGAAATGAAACTTCACCTTTGAGCTTGTTGTCATCAAATGAATTGACCTTGTCGTTTTCATTATCATTATTTTTTCTCTCACAGAACAATTTCTGCATTTCCTTGGTTCGTGTAGTTCTTTTCCCAACATGCTTATTGGAAATGTGTGAGAGAGAGAGAGCGAAAAAAAAAAGAAGAAGAAAAAAAAGGAAAGAGTGTCGAGCTGAATTAGCACCTAATGCTCGTGTCATTAGCAGTCCTCGACAGAGCGCTGGAATTCCTTTCATGCCTTTCTTATAGCGAGGGCTACTTAACTAATCTTTGTCTAATGAAATGATGGTACTTTGGTCACAAAAGCTTCCTTAATGCAAACAATATAAATGTAGGCAAAACTGGGTAAAGATGGCTTTCAGTTTCGCTAATGAGCGCTTCCTTGTGAGACTGCAGGGGTTTTCACGCAGTGTTCGCGCTTATGGTGAGATGGTGGAAATGTAAATATGCCATTGTTTGATGACAGGATACAATAGGGGCCATGCATGGAGATACAGTCTGTAGTACGTTTGTAGTCTTACTTGGATTTGATAAAAGGTTACCAGGGGGAAGATATGACAAGAAATCAACCTACAGCCCAGCTTAAAAAAAAAAAAAGTGTTAGAACAAATTGGTTAAACTTAGGTGAATAAAAAATGTTTTTTTTTTTTTTTTTATAATAGGTGAAAAATCAAATAATTAATTAATTTATTAATTGATTTATTTTCTATCCTGCTTATTCTGTATAGGGTCGTCGGGGCCCTGGAGCCTATCCCAGGAGACTTTGGGCATGAGGCGTGGTACACACTGCACAGGCTGCCAATCCATCGTAGGGCACACATATACATACTGTACACACTATAGGCAATTTTGCGGAATGCCAGTTAGTCTAATCTGGATGTCTTTGGAATGGTGGAGGAAACCCACCAAGCAAGGGGAGAACATGCACACATGTTCTCAAGGTGGGAATCTAAACACATTTTTCCTCACTCATACATAGTTGACAATGACCATTGTTAAAAGTGTCACGGCTGGTCCGTGTGAGGCAGGAGACAATGTCGGAGGGGAGGCCATGCAGACGGAAGACGTGGAGGATCATCAACTCAGCCGTTTCCTTGGCTGACGGGAGCTTTGGCAAGGGAACGAAATGGGCAGACTTGGAGAAGCGGTCAACTATGGTCAGTATACAGGTATTGCCATCAGAATTGGGGAGGCCAGTAACAAAATCCAGGGTGATATGAGACCAAGGTCGGTGAGGAGCTGGGAGAGGTTTTAGGAAGCCAGCGGGAGGTTTGTTGGTCGACTTGTTCCTAATGCAGGTGTCACAGGCTGTCACAAACCCTTGAACATCCGCCTTCATAGATGGCCACCAGAACCTTTGCTGAAGGAGGGATAGGGTGCGGGCTCTCCCCGGGTGACAGGCAATTCGAGAGCTGTGTCCCCATTCCAGCACCTGGGATCGGACGGACGCTGGGACAAAGAGGAGGCCGGGAGGAACGTTGCTTGGACCTGGTTCCCGATTAAGTGCCTTCTTCACCTGCGTTTCAATATCCAGGAGCGCGGCCGCCACCAGGCAACGAGGAGGCAGAATTGTCTCACTTGGTGATGGGTCTTGGGGCATGGAAAACTGTCGAGACAGGGCATCAGGCTTTATGTTTTTGGAGCCAGGGCGATACGAGAGCACGAAATCAAAACGAGAAAAGAACAGGCTCCACCTGGCTTGACGGGCGTTAAGTCTCTTGGCTGACCTGAGATATTCCAAGTTCTTATGGTCGGTCCAGACCACAAATGGAGAGGCAGTTCCCTCCAGCCAGTGCCTCCACTCATCCAGAGCAAGTTTAACTGCCAACAGTTCCCGATCTCCTATGTTATAATTCTTCTCAGCAGGGGAGAGACGACGGGAGAAGAAGGAGCAAGGGTGCAACTTGTTGTCCTTTAGTGATCTTTGGGACAAGACAGCCCCAATTCCTGACTCGGAGGCGTCCACCTCCACCACGAACTGGAGGGACGGATCCGGGATTATTAATATGGGTGCAGATGTGAACCTATGTTTTAGGTTGGTGAATGCGTCCTCAGCCTGCTTGTTCCAGAGAAAAGGAGCTTTGGTGGAGGTTAACAAGGTGAGAGGCGCCGCCACGGAGCTGTAATTTCTAATGAAGCGCCTATAAAAATTGGCAAACCCCAAGAATCGCTGGAGGTCTCGTCTTGTGGTGGGTGTGGGCCAGTCGGTGACAGCAGTTAACTTAGATGGCTCCATCTGAAGGCTGGAAGGGGCGATGATAAAGCCAAGGAAAGACACAGATTCTTGGTGGAATTCACACTTCTCGGCTTTGACATAAAGTTTGTTTTCGAGGAGTCTCTGCAAGACTTGTCGAACGTGCAATCTGTGCTCCTCCAGAGAACGGGAAAAAACTAAAATGTCGTCCAGGTACACAAAAACGAAAATATTCAGGAAGTCTCTGAGCACGTCATTAACCAAGGCTTGAAAAACAGCAGGAGCATTGGTAAGCCCGAAGGGAACCACTAGGTACTCGTAGTGGCCTGTGGGTGTGTTGAATGCAGTCTTCCATTCGTCCCCCTCCCTTATCCTCACTAGATGATATGCATTCCGCAAGTCCAGTTTGGTGAACACACATGCTCCTTGCAGAAGTTCGAAGGCCGTGCTCATGAGTGGAAGAGGATAGCGATTTTTGATGGTGATGGCATTCAGACCGCGGTAGTCAATACAGGGACGAAGGGACTTGTCCTTTTTGTCCACAAAAAAGAAACCGGCTCCAGCCGGTGAGGATGAGGGTCGGATGATCCCTGCTGCCAGTGACTCAGTTATGTATTTATCCATGGCCTCTCTCTCCGGGGCCGAAAGGGAATACAAGCGCCCTCTTGGGGGGGTAGTACCTGGGAAGAGATCGATGGAGCAGTCGTAGGGTCTGTGGGGCGGCAGAGACAGAGCACGTGTCTTGCTGAACACTTGTGTGAGGTCCTGGTATTCAGAGGGAACATTGGAGAGATCTAGGGGTTCTTCCTTGGAAACAGGGTGTGACGAGTGGGCTCTGGCAGAGTGGAGGCATAAAGACAGACAGGCAGGGCTCCAATCCAAGATGGTGTTCTTGGCCCAGTCAATGCTGGGGTTATGTCTGCGCAGCCAGGGAGCCCCCAGGACAACAGGAGCATGAGAACCCTCCATGATGAAGAAAGAGATGGTCTCAACATGGTTACCAGAGATTCTTAGAGTGAGAGGGGGGGTGCGGCGAGTGATGGATGGTAAAGAACTTCCATCAAGAGCCTGGACTGACAGTGGGGTGTCCAAGGCCAGAAAGGGTATTCTTAGTTCCCTTGCAGTAGCAGCGCACATCAGGTCTTGGTCAGATCCAGAGTCAATGAGTGCTTTGAGTGGTTGGGCCTTGTTCTGGAAGATGATCATGACGGGTAGCAAGGGGCGTTGGCCTGAGAGATTTCTCTGAGAGAGGTCCTCCAAGACTCCCAGTTTCATTGGAGGGCCTATTGTTTTAACGGGCACTGAAGGCGGAAGTGGCCTACTTGGCCGCAGTAGAAGCAGGCCTCTTGATCCCACCGCCGTTGGCGTTCCTTAAGAGAGATCCGGGCCCGGTCTCTCTGCATAGGCTCAGCGGGGGGATCGGTAGTTTGTGGATGGGTGATTGGTCTCATTCTTACAAGGGGTCTGGTGCGTTCTTGGCGTCTGAGCCGGAGGCGTGCATCGATGCGACCTGCTAGATCCATGAGACCATTCAGGTCTGAAGGGAGCTCCTGAGAGACCAACTCATCCTTTACGGCCTCGCTCAGTCCATGAAAAAACACGTCGCACATTGCGCATTCATTCCATCCACAAGAGGCCGCCAGGGTGCGGAACTCGATGGCGTAATCGTAGACTGAGCGTGCTCCCTGACGGAGTCTCAGCATCTGCCCAGCTGCCTCCTTGCCAGAAAGTGAGCGATCAAAGACTCTTTTCATCTCTCTGGTGAATGCGTTGTAATTAGTGCAGCAGGGGTCGTCGGCGTCCCATAGTGCCGTTCCCCACTCACGTGCTCTTCCAGAGAGAAGTGTGATGACATAGGCTATTTTTGAACGTTCCGTGGGAAATGTAGAGGTTTGTAACTCGAGAGACAGGGAGCACTGTGAGAGGAAGGCTCGGCAGGTGCCGGGTTCTCCATTGTAGGACTGAGGGGGTGGCAGACGGGGTTCTCTGATCGGAGGAGGTGGAGAACGAACTGGAGCTGGGGGTGATGAGACCTGGAACTGTTCAATCCGAGAAGCAAGTGCAGTGAGGGTGTCCGCCATAGACCTTAGGTTCTGATTCACTTGCTGAATCTCCCCCTGGTGGGTGCCGAGAAGGGTGCCCTGTGCCTCCAAGGCGGTCCTGAGTTGACCTAAATCCACTGGGTCCATGTTGGCCGAATTATTCTGTCACGGCTGGTCCGTGTGAGGCAGGCTTGGAGGACCCAAAAGCAGACACAATAGGTCGGATTCAATATAACAGTTTATTTCAAAATGAGGAGGTGAAACAGAGAGAGAGAGATGATCAAAAGAAACCAGTACTTGGGGTGCTGTCTGAAAAGAGCTGTGGCGTGGCTTGGTTGTGGAGGTGGATGAGAGACAGAGCACTGAATGCACAGGTTGAGCAAGCACGGCAGAGGAGTGAGCGTGGCTGTGTGGAGAGGTGAGGGCTGTGGTGCACGTGTAAAATCCGATGTGCAGTTTGAGGGAGAGATTGGAGATTCAGCAATCCTGAGGATAAAGGCAGGGCCGGAGTCAAAAACAGAAGCAAAGGTTCAAAGCCGGGTTATCAATCAATGTAGTGAACCGTTCCAACTCGTAAAGCTAAGGGTGTAACCAGAAGAGAAAAAAGGGTCAATAACATGAAAAATGTAAAAAGGTATTATTTTCACAAAACACTAGACACAAAAAACACTAGGCTTGTGGCACGCAATAATTCGGCACTGGATGGTTGTTTGTGGCTGGTTTAAATAGGGAGAAAGTGACGAATGAGATGCAGAGCAGGTGTGCTCATGCCGGTGAATGAGGCGGCAAAACAGAAGCCGTGGGATGGAATGTGGAGAGGAGTTGCAGGTGATCATGGCTTGGTTAGAGCGGAGGGCGTGACATGGCGTACTGTTACAAAAAGCACTATAGTGTATAAATAAAATTGAATTGAATTGAATTGAATTGAATTGAATTGAATTGAAATGAACCAGACTGTGACAGCACTGGACAGTGCTAACCATTAAACCACCGTGCTGCCTTAAATAAGTTATTAATCACTGTAATTTAATTAAACTACATTTTAAATCCATCCTTTTTGGAAATTTTGACTTGAAATAGGACGACATGTTATTACATCAAAAAAACATAACATTCAATCATGTTCCACTATGAAAATACAAGCCATGCAACATCATTTAACCAGGGGGGAAAAATTAACATAGCTTGTGCATCTGTTTCGATATGGATCAAATTTCTTGATAAAAGTTAAGCATACAGTACCAGTCCAAAGTTGGACACGAGTTTGTATTTATTTTCTAAATTCTAGAACAATACAAGAATTTTAAACTATAAAATAACACATATGGCATTAGAAAATTAAGTAACAGCAACAATAACAACAGTCAGTTGTTTCTGAAGGTTCATACAAGAACAGTATTGTGTCAAGTGCATTTGCAAAACCCATCAAGCACCATGATTTAACTGTCTCTCATGAACAAGGGGAGAAGTTCATTTAGAGATACCAGTCTTAGAAATCACCAATTAACAAACAGAACCTCAGATTAGAGCCGTTCTAATTTTTTTGTGTGTGACTATAATAATAATAATAATAATAATAATAATAATAATAATAATAATAGATTTAACATAATCAATAAAACAGTGTCTTTGTAAATTTATCATCATTTTGGGTTGACAATAATTGTACGATGCCCATTATTTGATTTCGCCATGTAATTTATCATGATAACAATAGCATATTTGTCAAGTTGCCCATTTCTAGGCATGAACATGACACATGCTCACGTTACTCTACTCATTAATCCTTGCAGTCAGCAATACATGCATAATAATTGAGGCAGACTTCAATCTAAAAATGCAACTTCCTGAAAAGACAGATTTATGCACTTTAGACGATATTTTCGTTGTTTTTTTTTTTTTGCGATTGCATGACTACGTAACAGAACTAATGCGAACTTCTGAGAATCAGTGCACTTTATAAATCAGTTCCTGTTGCTGAGCTAGGTGTCAGGGTGTGTAAGGCGAGTGAGGGAGGTTGGGGGAGTTTGGGATGTACAGAGGGCATGCTGGCATGCTGCCGGCTCTCTGGTGAGCTCTGGCTCTGAGGATCGTCCTCGCTCTCTGTCTGTCTCTCCACAGAGGGAGTCCACACGCACTCCAAAAAAAAAAAAAAAAAACGAGAAGATGGAGGTGAGGTGAGCAGGCTACGTCGCTTCTCCATCTGCTGCGTGCACACGTTTTTATGTGTCTCTAAATCTCCACTAGAGACTTTATTGGTTGTGGTTTTTGTGTTTATGTCTATAGTACATATACAGTACGCCCCTGCATTTTTGTGTATTTATCTGTTTTACAATAGGTGATTATGGACATGCAGTAAGTATACAGTACATGCAAGACCTATTTCCAGTCTTCAGTCTTGCTATCTGCTCAAATCTGGCCTCAATGTTTCATTTATAAATTAAAGATTAAAAACTATGATTAAACACCGCCGCTACTCCACCTCCGGGATATTACCCAAATCCTCACGCTTCTTCCATAATGAAATCATCACGGATGGGGCAGTGTTGACCAAGGTCACTGATTTGAACAAGAACTGAGAAATTCATCATCCCTGTCCAATCACATGGAATGTCATTGAATCTGTTAAATTGCATTGACTTGCATTGTAGAACCAGGAAATAAAGATAAATAAATAAAGATAAATAAATAAATAAATAAATAAATCAGCCTAGGTAACAGAGAATATCATCAATGTAATCAAATGTTCCACAAAAGCTTCATGTTGTTAGCTGCAGGTTATGTTTTAAGAATAGTTAGCTCCTTAAATCCTTGGGAACTTGCCATTATAGAAAAATAATCAACAATGGGGTATACATACTGTACATTAGAGTATACTAGAGTCATTCCTAAGGCAAAAGGTGGGGTACAACCTATTACAGGAAACAAGTACATCAACATACGCACACACAATCCGTATTGTTTGTCTTTTAACTGTGGGAGAAAACCGGAGTACCCAGAGGAGGAAACCCACCTTGCATGGTAGAACACCATGCACACAGAAGTGGGAATCGAACCCGGACCCTGGAGGTGCAAGGCGACAGTGATACCTAGCCGCACTTCCGGAATCTGATAAATGAATATGACGGCATTGTGACAGCTGATCAAAAACATACACATTACCATAGCGGACTCTTTTTGGGCCCTAATGTCAATTTTGTAACATTTAAGCTGCTATTAATCATCCTGTTGTTGTTTGTTTGTTTGTTTGTTTATTTTCTTTACATTAGCCCATTGGTGTGATTTTTTTCTGCTTTCTCTACCCATCCTTGTATAAACTCTCTCATGAACATCGTGAACCGTCATGAGGTTAGGAGTCTGTACATTCTCTAGGAGAAAATCATCTGCTTAGAACAAGCACGTGGAGGCTGAAGTGCATGCTTTCATCTCTAGACTGGAAACTGAAGTGCGTTTAAAGCTTTCGACTTTCTCCTGCGTTAGATTTCAGACCTGCTGGGTCAACACGTGGACTCAAGGGCTCTCATGGAACGGCAAGGGTGGATCAAGAGGCCCTTACTGCAAATTAGGCCCCTCGGAGTGAAGTGCTGCAGGGCAGGGAGCGCACTCGCGCATTCACACACACACACACACACATTCTCCCTTAGGTTCACTCACTTCACCATGCTCTCAATCAGCTAATTCTCCTAAAAAGCATTGTTTGTCAAGTACACTCGAAACCTTAACCCCATTTAACATAGCCTAAAAGCAGGCTTTTTTTTTTTCCTTTGGAAACTGAAATGGTTAACATGCTTTAAGCAATTCAAGTGCGTGCATTTATGATCATGATTCATTCATAAATCTTTTGCAACAATAACGTTAACAGTAATGCTAATTTACCTCTAATTTATTGACCCAGTTTCTTTAGAATGTAGATGGAATCACAGTTTACTTTGTAATTTGAATATGAACATGACATCACAATTTTGTAAATTCATACTTTCTGCAAAAACATCAAACATTCATTTTATATAGTCAATTATTTACAACAATACTGAGAAACGCCGTACAGACTATGTAAGTAATAGACATGAAGGCGCTTGCTGTTATAGGAAATTCTTCAACAAGGTGGTGGTGCCGCATGGTAGCCAAAACCCAAAGCGGAGTTACTGTTACCACTCTGAAGTTGATTATTTTCTAATAACAGATCAACCCAGAGTGTTTTATTCCTCTTATACTAAAGAGGAAACTCTATAATCAAATGATAGAAAAATGTTAAAATCACTTATGTTATAGCAGTTAAGTAACTCCCCCGCTTGAATCTCCGGTGGTCTGGGTCTGAATTCCTGCCTCGGGGTTTGTGTGCATGAAGTTTGCATGTTCTCGGTGGGTTTCCTCTTACAGTCCAAAGAGATGCAGATTGTGCTAATTCATCTTCCCAATTTGCCCCAAATGTTGACCGGACGTCCTACTACGGTTGTAAAAATGGGAATAAATACAATGGTCAGCAATGGCCTCCATGGTCCCTAGTTGGACTACAGAGACTCCTAGATGTACGATGGATGGATATACAGTACACTGGTGACAAAATGTTTTCAGGCAAAGGCAAAATTCATTGTTTTAAGAATATTCACAAATTGTTACAACAATCAAGATAAGAATAACTTGTTATTTTATGCAGTGCAACTGAAATACAACACTTAATATTGAGTATAAAGTAATTTATTCTTTAAAACCTGCTGTCGTCTTTAATGCACGACTGCTACCTGAAGACCATGTTGCCAAAGAAGTTCGCAATTCATGTAAAAATCCCCTAGTTTTGGACATTTTCTTGCAGAGGTGGATTTCAGAAAGTAAAAGTCGTGACATTAAGTTGTTCCGTCCATTAACTAAACCTGCTGATAATAATTAACACAACTCTTCCGACCAGATGGGCTCAAACTAATTAGTGACGTCAGCTGAACTATAATACATGGCATAGCGTATGCTGTCTTAATTCTTTTGGCCACCACTGTACAGTATATCAGAACGAGTACAATGATATAAGCCTGTCCTTGTATAATGCAGCTGGAACTATCTTTAGAAAATGACTCAACAACTTCTTGATCATTCAACAGCATTGTGGTACATACATAATTATACTAATAATAATAATACATAAAATAAAATAAAAACAATAATAATACATGAGATGGAAATTTGATTTAATAGTTAAGTCTGTTTCTGTGTTAAAATTGTTATCTCTTTATCTTTTACACACTCTCTCTGTCTCTCTCTCTCTCACTCACACACTCTTATCCTCTTACAATGCCTCTCACCCCTCTTCACTGTCTCTCTCCTGCTCCCCTGCCAGGAGGATTAATTTGTATAATGAAACGGAAAGAGGCGCAGAATCCTGTTCAGGGACGCACGTAGTGCTGCTCGGCATCTCGTTTTTTGGAATACAGCACTCGTCGGGTTCACTCTTTCTCCCTCGTTTCCTTTGTGTGTGTCATTTCAGCCACAGCTGCATTAACTCCATTGTAGGGGTCTGGCGCGCTGACGCCTCTCCGAAAGTGTGGAATTATAGCAGCGAGCATCTGCAGCCAACAACACTGCGCAACATAATTGTGTCCTGTCATATTTAAATGCTCCTCTACTCTAGAGAAAAGGAAAGGACAATCGCTCCCTCTCTGTATGGCTCTTCCTCTCTCTCTCTCTCAATTTTTCTAGTCTCCCTGTCTCTTGTTGCAGAGACAATGCTTTGGCCCTGCAGACTTGTCAGATACAGTGAGCTGTTTGAGCAAACCGGCTGTGGCAGAATCCAGTAAAAGCTCGGCCCGATGTGGCCTGGAAGTGCCGCTCTGCTCTGCTGCTTCGTAACCCTTTTATAAATTAGACTGACTGCGAACTTTCATGCAAAACACAAGGGAAAGCATGTCAGTACCTTTTAATACTTACGCACTATTCCCAATCTTCAACACAACATTCGTTCATTCGTTCTCTATACTGCTCGTCCTTTTCAGGGTCGCAGGAAGCCTGGAGCCTTTCCCAGGGGCCTCAGGGTACAAGGCTATGTAGGTACACCCTGGACAGCACACACAAGTACACCATCACACACATATGGGAAATTCGGAAATGCCGATTAGAATAAACTGCATGTCTTTGGACTGTGGGAGGAAACCAGAATATGCAGAGGAAACCCACCAAGCACAGGGAGAATGTGCAAACTCCACTCACACTGACAACAGGCAGGAATCGAACCCTGACCCTGGAGGTGCGAGGCCACAGTGCTAAACACTATAACACAGTGCTACTCTTCAGCATACACTGTAAAAAATCAATTGTAAATTTTACGGTAAAAAAAACGGCAGCTTTGGTTGCCAGAATTTTACTGTAAAAAATACGTTATTGCACTGTAAAAAAAAATAAGCCGTAAATTTTATGGTAAACGTTTACCATTAAAAAAAAAGGTAGCAACAGGATTACACTCATTATACTGTATATTCTATGGATTTTAATAGTTTTTTTTTGAGCCTGGTTGTTGACTTCCTCGGTTTCCCCGCGTCCCCCGCACGACTTGCACTCCAACAACGACAACATTTGTGTATCAAGCACAGTAGTGTAGTGGTTAGCACTGTCGCCTTGCACCGCCAGGGTTCCATTCCCGACCAGGCTTGAAAAAAACAAAAAAACAATTGAAATCCATAAAATGAGTGCAATTCCGAACAACCTAAAAACATTGCTACCATATTTTTCAGGGTAAACTCAGCTGCCGTATTTTTTACCGTAAAATTTACGCTTTATTTCTTTACAGTGCAATAACGTATTTTTTACGGTAAAATTCTGACAACCACAGCTGCCAGTTTTTTACCGTAAAATTTACGATTATTTTTTACAGTGTAACATAAGGATCATTCATTTATTTCTTGGTATGAGATATGCAATTGAACAAGTTTTATTAGACAAGATTTTAGTGCATGGGACAAAAAAGTGCCCTCTAAAATCCACAGCGCTGTCATCATAAAAATAACCAAACATAAACGTTCTTCTTGAAGAGCCAGTTGGAGCCCCCCAATGCAAGGACCAAATCATAGTTCTTCTCTTCACTCAGACTTGTTTCACTTTCCACCAGATGCAGATGCTCAACTTCTTATTCTCACCTTTGACAACACATACATCTAGATCAGCTCAAACCCCAAACACCTATCCACACAGAAGGGACATATTTGGGCTTTCCATATCATCTATATTTTTTAAACCCTTAGATTTAGTTGTGTTATGTTGTCGAAGGTCTATGTCTCCGAGATTATCCACTGTAAAGTCTAAGACTTGTATGTACAGTACCAGTCACATTCTGGATACACCTTCTAATTCTATGTTTTTTTGTTTTGTGATTTATTTTCTACATTATAGAACAATACTGGAGATTTCAAAACTATGAAATAATGCATATGGAATTAGGCATTTAAGTAACAGCAACAACAACAGCAGTCAGTTGTTATTTTAAAACATGGAGGTCAGCTGTTCTTGCAAGAACAGTATTGTGTCAAGTGCATTTGCAAAACCCATCAAGCACCATGATGAAACTGACTCTCATGAAGAGCTTCCCAGGAAAGCAAGACCAAAACTTACCTCTGCAGCAGAGGAGACGTTCATTGCAAGCCACCAGTTACCAGCCTCAGAAATCACCAATTAACAAACAGCACCTCGGATTAGAGCCGTTATTTACTCTGTAAAAGGCTTCACAGAGCAGAAGTAGCAGATACATCTCAATATCAACTGTTCACAGGAGATTATTGCATACATTGGACGCCTTCAGTGTTGTTTTACATTGTAGAAAGAAATAAAAATCACGAAAGACCGTCCAAACTTTTGACTGTTAGTGTAGGTGCATTTGTAAATTTTTTGTTTGTGCAATAAATAACTAACTAAAATAAATAAATAAATAAATAAATAAATAAATAATAGATTTAACACTATCATTAAAAAATTATAAATTGTAAATTTATTGTAAATGGTAATCTTTTTAAAAAGCAGTACTGTATTGTAGGTCCTGCTGTAATCATGAAGATTTCAACACATTGTATACTGTAATATACAGTCGTATTTTGAGTTTGTTTTTTCTGCAGGTTTCTTCCTCGTGTCATGTTACAGAGATTTGCACACCACTGTTCCCTCTGGATTGCTCATTAGGCATATAAATGTAGATCTCGACTTTCGTAAAACTGACTTATGACTTTATAATAATGTCCATTGAATTGAATCGATGGTATCGGCAGTTCTCTCACTTCTGACCAATGAATGATATCGATCCATTACTTTAAAAGTCAGTGTTTTTTGTTTGTTTGTTTGTTTGTTTGTTTTTATTAATGAAAACAGTCGTTTTTTGTGGCCCATTTAAAATCAGGTAGCCCTTTTGGGGAACTCTTGAAGGTTACCTGTAGAACTTTATAACTAGGCTTTTCCATATAAAAAATTTCAGAACGCTTAATTATTAAAAAACCACAAGAATGAAGAACCATTTCCGCAGAGTGTAGTCATTGACTTCCGTTGACTTTTATGTCTTGGGTTAGAGAGTTGATATAAATTTTATTATTTAATCATTATTGCTTGCAGCATTTGACTTCCATCATTGTTAATATTTTTGTGTACACTATATGGAGCGTTCTATACCCACATTGCACACTGGTTATTTGCCATTAAAAAAAAAAATTACAATACACATGGCCTATTTGTGCTATTTTAGATCACCCTTGCAAATGAAGTGTGAAGTCTGGATTAGTTAAGGATATGACCTTTACATATCTTACTTCTTTCGATCCAGAACAGAGAGATTTAGATTCATGCAATTTAGATTGATGTTATAGTTCTGTGGTGCCATTCGGATTCATTATCTGAACGAATTTCTTCAAGTAGGTTGAACGCAGTAATATTTTAAGTAAGGTATATTTAAATGCCCTATAATAAAGAGCTTTACATTCTTGGTAGGATTATAAATAGACATTAAATTGTGTCTTATGAATGGAGGAGCGCAAACAAAACAAGTCACAAGAGCTTAGTGTTTGTTTTATATAATGCAGTAGTAGGATCTCTCATAATATGGTCAAACGTTTGTATGACCTCCTTAAAAGTTTCATTATTTTGCTTACAAACTGTAGAGGCAGAAGCAGCTTGAGTGAAAAGCTTCCCATAAGGTTATCGATAACTAGATATACTGTGGAAAAAAAAATCAATCACCAATTACAGAATAGAATAAAATGGCCATTTTTATTTTACATTTTAACAGTGGTTATGCTGTATATTGTTATAGATCCGATGACACTCAGAAGAGAATGGGTTCCCTTTTAAATCTAGTTCCTCTAGAGGTTTCTTCCTCATAACAGAGTTTGTCCTTGACATTGTGGTTTCTGGTTTGCTTATTAGGGATTCACGTCTACATTCTGGAGAAAATTTCAAAAATTCTGCAAAGCTTCATTGTGGCAGTACTGTTTGCTTAAACTTAGAATTAAATTGAGAAACATTTAATTTTACAGATTTTTTTTCTTGCTTGCTTGCTTTTTTTATTACTCTTTATAAATAAACATATGTATTTTTTTCAGTTGAGAAACAAACAATATATTGTGCTGCCCTGTTATCTACCTATTTGAATTTTTTGTTGAAAATGTTGCATTTAAATAAATGCACAATTTATTTATTTAAAAGCAGACATCATGTGTTGTGGTACTCTTGTGATGGTAATATAGCTGATTAATTTACTGTCATACAAATACATCATTAATCATTAATTCATTAATTACTATATTTTCATAGGAATTTAGTTGCAACATTTGTTACAATTTCCTTGAAAATCAATAAACTAGACAGTGAATCCAGGTGCAAAATCAAGATTTCCTTAATATTGTTTTAAATTTTGTTCAGAAAAGCAGTTTTATTACCATGGTGAAACAATGTAATAACCCATAAGAAGCTTTTTTTTTTTTTTAAT
This sequence comes from Clarias magur, assembly GCA_013621035.1. Classification (NCBI taxonomy): domain Eukaryota; kingdom Metazoa; phylum Chordata; class Actinopteri; order Siluriformes; family Clariidae; genus Clarias; species Clarias magur. The sequence continues at coordinate 161,322 of QNUK01000228.1, read as the reverse complement.
GGACTTTAGTTAATAGACCTGGGTTTTGTGTTTTTGGGTAATTTCTAAAAAGCTTGAATCCTTAACACGTTTTTTGAAATAACCCAGAGTTTGAGTTTGGTCATAACTAAATGAATACATGGTGTGCTATATTTAAAAAGTAAGCATGTCTTAAAATTAGTAGTAAGTTTCTGTATTTTGCTGTAAATCATTAGGGATTCACATCCGTACATATGTTGATTGTTATGTCAACATAGTTATTGTATGAATTGTATGAATCTAGTGATATTGCAGAGAAGTGAAATGTGCCATTGAATGGAAAATAATGAGGTAATTTATATGCCCAGAATATTCAGATAATTATAAATGAAATTTATTTTATTATAGAAATTGTTCTGAGAGACCTCTAGGGAAGACAAATACTTACATTTCGACATGAAACGAAACTGAATTATATCCAAGACACAATCTACTGTTTTAACCAAAAGTTACCAAAAGGTTTTTTTTGTTTGTTTGTTTGTTTGTTTGTTTGTTTGTTGTTTTTTCTTTTTCATTTCTGATTCAGCATTCAAAGCGATCCACATATACTTTTTTTTTCTGCCAGCAAGCTTTGGAAACGAATGAATTGGCTTCTTGTAAACGGTGTGTAGTCATGGTTGCCTTGGAACAAAACTGTTGTTACTACAGGTCCACAATCATTACAAAGACGTTTAAAAGTCCTTGATATAAACTGATAATGGGACAAAAGAAGCACGGTAGAAATGCTGGCGTGAATGTCGCTCCTTCCGCAGAGGCGAAACGACTTGGTTCGACCGTCCATCCACAGCTGTTCATTTCTTTTAATGTCATAACATACAGTTGGCCATTTACAAATACATCAAAATGACTGGAAACTGAAAAGAGATTTTTTTTTTGTTGTTGTTGTTGTTGTTGTTGTTCCATTTTTTTTTTTAAACGATACAACACGGGGCACTTTACACAGAGTCTGTTCTCTTTTGGTGCTTCGTCGAGTCTTTCTGTCCAGAGAACGCTAGAGAAGTGGCACTATCCCCATACGAAAGAACACAGGTCCTTTTTCGAGCCACTTCTCTGTTGTCTATTGAAATACTGCTGAACCGCTTCGCCTTGCAGCTGAGAGAGGCCAGGAGGTCGCGTCTGTTTCTCTGCATCACTCACTCCTCAGCTCCCTTCACTGTAGCCTGGGCCAATATTGGGACATGTCAGGTTCACTGCCTGGCACTTGTACCGGTACAGACACTCCAGGCGAGATTAGACCTGCAGCACGAAACAAAATAAAGGAGAAGATGAGAACCGGTATTCAAGTATGTTCATGTTCATGCGATGGATAACTGAGAGTTCAATTCATTTCGTCAGTAGATCATGTGAAAAATACCTGCATGCATCCGAAACTACATTACAACCCGTTATTAAATAATAAATAAAACACATGCGGTCATAGCAAAACAATCAGTGATGTGTTTAAGTAACATGGAAGGACATTCAATCCAGTGGGTTGATTGCTATCTTATTTAGAATAGGTCCTGATAATGTTTTACTACTTGCATACAACAGCCAGCGCTTAACATTTTTTATTAAAAAAGGAACATATAAGATTTATCCTTTTATGATTACATAGAAAGTCCCTGAGACATTTTTTTTTTCTTGAGGCATGTTGCTTCTCGCTTTTTTTTTTTTTTTTTTTGTTACTCTGAACTGAACTTAAATGACTTAATGACTTTTACAAACTAACACTGGAGACTTCTAATGTTAAATAAAAATCTCCTTGTAGAAATCCTTACAGTATTAATGATTGTATGTTCTATGATGTTATTAGGTATATTATATCACGTGATATATTTAAGCATGGTGCCTGGCCATAGTTAACACCATTTTTCATTTTTTGTTATCATATCATCCCTGCCGTATTCACATACAGTATTTTAATCTTGTTTGATTTCATCAGCAATAAACATTAAAAATCAGGTCTTGGTAGGAGACATAGCCTTTTCATCCAACCGAACCATAATGACTATTTTTAGCAATTTTCTGCACTACAATACTTCCCACAATGCATTATTGATGCCAACATCCTCCATGTGGAATTTTGATCATTTTTCATGTCCAGTCCGTATGATTGAACATTTTGAGCGTACCTGTCGAAGTTGTGCCCGAGGCAGCCATCGATTGGCTGTTCATGTGTGCCTGCATGTGAGGGGGCGTGTATGCGTCGTAGCTCCGCCCATTCACCGAAGGACTGGTGGGCAGCATGCAGGAATAGGATGAGGTCTGACTTGCCTGGAGGCGAGAGAGAGAGCGAGAGAGAGAGAGAGATGTAAAGAGAGATCAGAAACACATGCCTCAATTCATTAACTGTACCTGAGAATGAAATGGACGTTACATAAGACTGCAATTAAGACAGATTACTGCACTCAGACTGTTAAGCTCTGGCTATACATGCACAGCATCTGAGGACAGAGCATGATGCGCTGTAAGGGTACACCGAACAGACTGAGACCTACTTGCATAGGCAGGTTGTTTGCCATTGTGAAGCTTGGCATTGGTGGGAGGGCGCTGTACGTGTTGGTGAGCGCCGTGTCTGTTCGTCCCAACATGGAGCCTGACGTAAAGGACACTATTTAAAAATTTGGAGAAAGAGTGTTTTAAGTAATACATTATGACGTCCATAATGTGGATTCACACAGTAGAACCAATATAATGAAACTCAGATGTATACCTGGTGTTGTCGGCTGAGGGATTGGCTGATAGACGCTCGTGCTAAAGCTGCTACTGATAGGTATGTGACTGGTAGAGTTATTGGCTTGTCGTCGCTGATTCCTCAGCTTTTCTTCCCTCCTCCATTTTGCTCTTCTGTTTGAAAACCATACCTAGAAAATGATCAGGAAATGATCAATCATTATGTCCTGTAGCATCATTAGGTGTTAGTCTTAAATGATGATGGCTCTCTATGGCTTACCTGTATTCTGGCTTCTGGTAAGTCGATTTTTGCCGCAAGCCTCTCACGGGCAAAGACGTCTGGATAATGCGTTCTTTCAAACTCTGAAAGACAACATAAATGTCATGCATTGTTTCAATTTATTCTAATAACTTAAAATTTTGAGTAAAACCAAATGGCGCATTGAAATATACCCTAAGTGTGTTTAGCGTACCTTTCTCTAGCGCCTCTATCTGCTCTTGGGTGAAAGATGTACGGTTCCTTTGCAGTTTTCTCTTTAACTGGAGTCGCATCTGGGCCTCGTCCGAATCTTCCCCGTTCGAGCTGATCGAGTTTGTGTTCTCACCACCTCCGTCTGACTGCTGGCAGCCTTCTACCAAAAGAAGAACAAAACAGGTTCAGTCTATTAACTCAATTAGCTTAAATACAGATCCGTTAGAATGTATTCCATTTGCTGTTTCTTAGGTTCTAACGCAATGCTTGGCACATCATACAGTATACAGCATACAGCATGGTAGATCTATTCACCGCTCCTTTCACACTTTAAAACATTCTAAGCGCACAGATCCTTTAGCGCTGTCAGAACCCAATCTGAAACTCCAGAGGAAGTGAAAAGGGATGTTTAATTTACACAACATTGTCCTCTTAGCGCAGTGAAAAGTTGTAAAACTTTTAAAACTTTCTCCCATTTCATTCAGCAAGTTTCTCCAATTATGGCAATATACCATATGGACATTTTGAAAGTCCATTGAGGTATAACCACCAATGCTTGAATGGAAGGGCATGCTTTCAGAGCAACACAATGCCCCAAAGAGAGTTTAGAGAGTGTTAAATGCGCTCTGTGGATTGCAAACTTTCTTCGTGCTTGGAATTTTGAAGGAGGCAACAATTGAAGGAAGGCAACAAAAGGATTCTCTCGAACCACCCCCCCTCTTTCATTGTAAGCAGAAGGATTTCAGTCAACAGACCCTTTTCAGCTCGGTGTGTTAACCTTTATGCACGAGCATCATTAATCACTGTCCCTGAGGCCGCCCCGTTCAGCCTCGCATAGGATTTATGCCTTCTATAGGCAGTGGGAGAAAAAGCACTGGGGGCCCACCATGAAGGAAGCGGCTCAATGACGCAGAGTGTGTTAGCAAAAAGAAAAAAAGGGGGGACAGGGGAGCCGACTGTGAGTCGATATGCTTTAACCTGCTGCGCTGTTTGGAAACTAATGTAACCTTGCTGCGCTCAATTAAAAGCGTTACGTTATGCAGTGATGGCTTCGGTTTGCTAAAAGGTCAGGGCTGAATTGGACACGTTAGCGGCACTGAAGCAAACCAGCATTATGGCCTGTCTGATATACTTGGCATGTATACAAAAGAAATTCTTTATACAGGAAAAATAGAAATTATCAACCACTTGAACTTTTTTCCAAGTCCTAATGTAGCATGTGTGAAGGGGATTAGCAATTCATAGCCTATTCATAGTTATTCATAGCATACACTCAACTTTTACTAAACTAAAAATAAAACTCAAAATGAAATATATTATATTATATATTATATACGTTATATTTAGACTATTTATACTATGCCTATACTATAGGATCAGTAGCCTTGCTATTTATTTCTGCCACTGCTCACCATAAAAGAGTATTTCCAAAGTTGTATCGTTATATATTCAGACTTTTATATTAAAAAATAAATAAATAAATTGTTGTAGCACTTATTTGCTCAAGCTTTGCTGACTGTGATGTATATATTCTTTTGTTGCACAATTTGAGCAAATAACAAACATTTACTCATGCAGGACTTAATCCAGATAGCTAATTCAGGTCTAATAAGGTCAGCTAATTTAGGATTTGAATCATTCAAGTTCAAAGCAAGGAAAAACTTACAGCTAATTGTTTGAATTTATTACATGGTTTTTGGTGGCTTTGATTTCTGGCTGTTTGTCAAGTGTGTACAAATTATAGAACAAACTAGCAATAGTGATCTGATAAAACTTTGAGGAAGTTACATGTCAAAAAATCAAAACTGTGCTTTGACATCATAAGTAGAAGAGAGCTTATTAAATAAACAAATTTTAATGCTAATATGTATTTGCATATGCAATTACCAAAACAATCCAAGTATTTAAACATATTTGGCTAAAATTATAGTGAATGACTATCAGATTTTCACTACGCAGTTTCACTAAATATTTTAATTGTTGTTTGATTTATTTAAAAGTTGAAAGAATCCAGTAAATTTTACTACAGGAATTCCAAAATGACACAGAAAACACATGCTCAGTTACTAAGTGAGACAGCAGTAAGTCCACTATAATAGTGAGCTTGGTATTTAGGATGAATACATTGATTTATCCATTATCATTGATTTTGACAGTTATCTGATAAAGGCCATGTTAATTTGTCCTCTGTGATCTTTCCAGCTTTGCAAACATTGACTTGTTAAGAATAAAATATATTGTCTATTCATACTCGTTGGATAAGAAACAATAAAGTTAAGGCATTACTATTCTGATCAAGTCACATGTTTATCAGGATTAGACTATGAAATATACTAAAAATACAGTACGTAGACAATAATTTTATCATTCATTTCGTTATAAATCCTTATGTAAAGTCTTTATCAAAAGGCTTTACAGCTCATGCTGTTGTGTTAATGATTTTGCCACTACAATAAATTGATCATGGATTTCACAACTCTAGATGACCTGTGAAAAGCAGAAGCTGTCTGTGTTTATAGTGTCCGTCCTGCACTGTGCCATGATCTTAAAAGTGACATGTCTAATTGGTAAGAGGTGCCACTTTGGTGTCCAGGCCTGCAGGAACATTTTCTACAGCTGCCTCTCTTCGGCTAGACGCTCATTCATGTCGCCTTTAATGAGATACAAAACGTCCTCTAATGAGCCATTACACACAGAGACAGCGCTGTTCCCATAACACATTCATGCGCGTGACAGAAAACATCCCCCTTTTGTAGAGAGTATCCCACGTGTTGTGTTTTTTTTACTCTTACTTTCTCCATACAGACAGGTTATGAAGGACAAAGTGACAAAAAAAAAATCACAAGTCTTTGTTTGTGTAAATTTGATACAGCGCAAAATATAAATGCATAATCCGGCTAGCTGGAATATTAGTTGGAAACTGATTTCTTGTCTTTCTGTCAGAGGTTTTGATGTGTACAAGTTTGTGATAAGAGGACAGTGCTGTAGTATATGAGCACAATTTAATAATAATATTTAATCTTTTTTTTTCAGTTGAGGGTTAAGGGCCTTAATAATAATAATAATTATTATTATAATAACAAACAAATAAATAAATAAATAAAGTTATTATAGATGCTGTTAACTGTACATTTTTGTTATACCTTCATTATGTATCTTTAAATGTGGACATAGTGTACCTTCAAATTCAGACAATATTTAACCATAATTATGTTTTTTTTTAGAATAAAAATGTAATACATCTCTACGCACATTTTAAGCTCAAGCATACGAAAAGTACCAAAAATGTACTTCTGACGGTTCCACCCAAGTGACAAAAAGCGGTACAGTGCAAAACAGCCTACAAAGCCTAAATCTACTCATACAGTCATGCCATGCTTAACAGCTCAGTCCCTTATAGTTGATTAAAGACAAGATTGCAGTACCTTGGTTCTGTTGTCCTGGCACTGATGATCCGGGGTACCAGCCCGGCCGGGTCCCCCACGCTCCCGTCTGTCCGTTCAGCATCCTCAGCTTCTCATACATGCCATCTGCTCCCATCTGTTGCTTCTCGCTAGCCAGGTTGCGCAGCACTCGGTTTATGGACGACACCTGAAAAAACGAAAACCCCAAAGATGCGGCGCGTTTTAATTAAATGTGCGCGTCCTCAAGATATCTTCTTTTTTTTTTGCCATTTCTGCCCTTGCTATTACACACAGGCGATTTTTTTTAGGCCGAATCTCAAATTGGATATACAGTGCACGACGCAGAGCGTGGCAATATTTCATTACAGCATGTAGTGCACTTTATACAGGCACGAGTCAGCCTGGTATCTGTGCTTTTTGACGCTTTGTGCGACCATTTCGTGAGATCATTGTTTTTTGTTTTTTATTTATTTATAATTAATAATATTATAATAAATGATATATTCTCATAATAAATGTGCACGTTGGAAACATAACATCATAATGAGAAAAATAAGAAAATGTAACGCGTTATTGTCTATAAACGTTTAGAAGAGTTGTTGGAGAAATATGTATTTCGAAGAATCAGAGCATTTTGCCCAACAAGGCTTCATTAAACAAAAAGGTAAATCATAATCGCCATCTAAAGGGTATTAGAAGGGCTTGTTTGTGTTGCATGACCTTGACCTCCTTTTTGACGGAAAAATTCGTTCACTGCTTGTTGGTCAGTATCAGCTCTGGTTTCCTTAATATATTTTCTTTATGACTCATTTGAATGTCATTTACGCGAAACAGCTCTAAAATAGGAAGCCTTGCCACGCCTTGGGTCGTGCTGCATTCCTGCAGGGTAATTTACATATTATTCACTAACTGCTTGTTCAGGTTCAAGGTCAAACCCCTGACAATATGGACAGGTATGCATTTCACACGGTTCATCAAATTTGGGTGCAGACTTTTTTGGTTGTTGTTGCACTCACGCTCGGTATGTTGTCGTTCGTGCAGATGCCCTCGGAGAGCAGTCTGTCCCGGATTTCCCAGGCGAAAATGGACGGGCACTCCCTCTTAAACTGGGCGATTTTGCCGACCACCTCAGGTGTGGCCACTCGCGGTTTACTTCCTCCAATCGCGCGTGGTCTAATCGAGCCTGTCTCGTAGTACCTGCCCAAGATCTTGCTCACACATCCGTTGGATACCTGGACACAAAACGAGAGACACAAATCACACACATTATTTAAACAAGGCGTGAAATGTTGCGTGCATGAGTCCGAACATTAATAAGCTTACGTTTTCATTGTCCAGCACTTGGACTTTTGCATCGGCATGGGTCTATAACACAAGAAATATACCTTCAGTGGTACAAGAAACTCTTTATGCAGTCCTTTGTTATTTGTCATAATCGATTAATGGACGTGATGTTAGGGGCAATTAATTTGAATTTGCCTGAATTTGCCGGAGTTGTTTTGTTTGCAATAAACCACTGTTCACAGATACATTAAGTTGAACATAGGTTAAATCTAAAAAAAAAAAATGGCTGTATTATCCAACATGCATGCACACATATATATATATATATATATATATATATATATATATATATATATATATATATATATAGACTAATTATTTAAAATTGTACAGGAAAATCAATTTTTTGTACAATCCTGCACAATCAATTGTTTTCTGAGTAAAACTAAAACAATGCAAGAACAACAACAACAACAAAATAATATAACTGCATTAGTTATTTTGTGCACATAATTAATGGGAGTGCAAATAACGAGGATGCGTGCATGCGTTACATGGCGTTAGCTCACCTGCAGAATCCGTGATATGTCGCAGGGGCGGGCGCCGCTGTGCGCGAGCTCCACGATTTTCTGCCTGGTGGAATCGGGCAGCGGTCTGCCGTTCACGAACACGCCGCCGAGCTGGTTCACCCCGCTGTGACCTGGGCGGAGGAAGAAACAGAATAGCATGAAAGTCCGTTTTACCCAAGCCAAAAAAGCAAAATAATAATAATAATAATAATAATAATAATAATAATAATAATAATAATAATAATGCAACGAATTGCACATTGTGTCCTAAATGTACACGTTAAAAGCATTATAAGATAACCACAATAAGATAATTTTCTTACTAATAAGCTATTAATATTTGTAAACGTTTACAAGATTTTTGTTTGTGTAAAATGTATTTTTCAAGAATCAATGCCAAAAAAGTCAACATTATCAACTTATAAACATTGGCAGTTAATCTGCCATATAGCCTATTCGCGATTGGTGTTCCTCCAGATGTGCTCTTCGTGTCAGGTTCTTCAAAGCAATCGTGTTATTGTAACACCTGCACAACACATGCTCCGGAGATTTGCGCATCTTTGCAAACGGTTTAAAACGGATCAGACCGCCTAATGCTATTTATGCTTTCGCGAATTAGACAGTAATAATCCTTAAACACTGCACAGCATTAAAGCTATGGATATAATACAGGTAGAACCATTTAAATCGCACACCTTTACAGCCCGCTTCAAACAAGTCACTTCAAGCTAGTAAGAGCAATTCTATCCATAAATGCAAAAAGGTTATGCAAATAAATCAAACCTGTAGCCAAAGGTAAAAAGAAAAACCCAACCTTCCTTTATACTGGTTTTCCTTTACCTCTTCTCTCTTGCCTTTCCCTGCAGAGTGTCCAGTTACATTGAGTGCAAGTGCAAGAGCTCCTTAGCAATAAATAAGCTCCAAATTTAGAAGAGGGGGGGAGAAACAAATATGATGAGCCTGCCTGACATTTTGTCTTTAAAATAAAGATAAGCTAAGCTGCACGTCAAGTTTGAGCTTAATATCTGGAAATGGGCGGAATAAGTCGCTCCGGATCATGCATGGGAAGGCTAATTGGAAAAGATCAAGCTTGGAGCACTTGTGGCAGGGGATGTCACTTTATGACAAAGCTTTGCGTTTGAACGTTGCATCGTCACGACAAAAAAAAGTAGCATGGTTAAAAAAAGAGGAGGGGAAATGCAGACGACGACCCTTTCTGTCTGCATTTTGGATATCACCCTGACTAAATTGGACTCTGTTCATTTAGCCTTGAAGGAAGCTTCATTTTAAGGTAGCCAGGGGAACTATGCGCGCGCACATTCACGTAGATGCGCGTTACTTTTAAGAGTATTAAAAGTGGCATTTTTGTCAAACAGCAAGTCTTGCATAGATCTCCACAATGGGACCGTGACTGCACGACTACACAGACAGTAAATATGCAGAAAGTGTAACACCAGCATAATAATAATAATAATAATAATAATAATAATAATAATAATAATAATAATAATAATAATAAGTACACAATGCAAAAATAAAACAGCCATACAGTTTAAACATGCTAAGTCTATGTGGAATAATTCAGCTCCCTGATACTATTCTAAACGTGCACGAGAAAGATGAGAAGGAAAGTCCATCACCATGTCGTTTTAAAGGCTTAATTCACAGGATTAGAGTAAATCAATCAACAGACTTTTGCAGAGAGGTCAGCGCGCATGAGCATGAGCAAGATTTATTGGCTTTGGGATTAAGTCCCTTATGGCCCCCAAAAAATTCAAACCCCGCCAGAACACAGATCGGAATATAAAATCAAAGTTTTCTCTTGAAAGGTTAAATCGTCATCATTATGAGTCCCGAGGGGCAATAATTATGCGCCATGTAGCCCAGTCTAACTCTAATCAAATTAATAGCAAGACATATGGTGTCAATTTTCTGTTTTACACCCAGGAATTATTTAGCATTAAAAAGCTTAGAGAGCCTCAGTACACCGTCTGCTTACATGTACATAATAATAATAATAATAATAATAATAATAATAATAATAATAATAATAGTGTAATAGTACATTGTTTACCTAACTGAACTTTATAATCATATTCAATTAATTAATGGTTTATATTATTATTTTTATTTTATGAAAACCTTCCTTTATTCAAAATTTAAATTTTTCTTATTTGTTCTAATTCTCTGTGGGAATTTAGCAGGTCGTTTATAAGATATACAAGAAAAAAACATGACAGGACGTCATTCAACACACCTTCTTTACAGATGTCAGACACCTCTGGTCCAGCATTAAGAGAAAAAATAATATGTCCGGTTTATTATAATGACTCCAAAAATACTTATATTCATAATAATATCTGCACAATATCACATGTGTTTTGAAAAATCAAGTTAATGCGGTTTGTTATGTGTTTTTCCCCTCACAGGGAAATTTCAGCCAAATGGAGCGTGTTAAGTGCATTCATGCCCTCTCATGATGCATGTTTCTCAGCATAGTTATTTTTCTTAAATAATATTAGGGGATTGGCAGCGAGTGGGCACATTAATGGAGATGATTCTTAGCAGTATACAGAATTTTCTTTCTTGGTCTTTGTTTTAAATAGGGTTACATGCATCTTATAATTCCCAACGTATTATATACAACGGAGTTGAACCATAATCTAAAAGTAATAAATGTAGTAAGAAAAAGTATGTAATCTGAATAAGGCTGCAGTAAATTCGATTTTCAGAATTATTTGCCATGATTTTTCAGCACTAATAGACGACCGGAAAACTTCCGTGACGTTTTTGATCGAATCGCATGTACACATCACTTCCACATCAAAGCATACTAAAATATATATTTTTAAGGAGAAAGATAGGTAAAGAGAAAATAAAACTCTACTTACTGTTTTGCATCATGGACGCTACACCAGACTCCCACGTGGTCCGGTTATAGTATTCTATTAGTCATAAAAAAAAATAGAAAAACACCTTGGTCGATTTTTCTTTCTTTTTTTTTTAAGCTAAACATGCAGTATTTTGCAGTGCAGAATCTGATTATGTGCACAAAACGTTACGGGCATTATTGTGCAGGGTGATCAAATAAAAAATGTTATTTGATTCGTGCAATTAAAAAAGTAAGAGCACATCACTGTCTCCATATTTTTTTAAATTATCCAGCGTTTAAACTTGCCTGGAAACAGTTGACTGTCCACTTATAACAATTTATAGACTCTCATCTGCGTCACACTAGTTAATAATTCCCTATAGGACAAAGCAAAACATTATTAGTATCAACTAGTATACCTAGCCATTATTATTTATTAATGCATTCTAGCTGAAACGTATTGCAGAATTAATTTCTTACTACTTACATTGCACGTTCTTACTACTTACAATACGACTTTTTTTCGGGAAGGCGGAGTAAAAAAGATCTCTCTCTCTTTCTCTCTCTCTCTCTATATATATATATAGATTAATTATAATAATAATATTATCTGTCTCTGTAGATAGATAGATAGATAGATAGATAGATAGATAGATAGATAGATAGATAGATAGATAGAATACCCTTTTTAATCATGTCAAATAATCTAATAATCTAAAGTATTTATATTAGTGTTCTTCCCTTCTCTAAAAAAATTTTATCATTTAGTTTATATTTAGCGTAATCCTGTTCTGTTTTATTTGACATTATTTTATTCATCATGAAAGCATATAAGCGTTCACATTTAAAGAATAAAATCTCAACAGTAAAATCTGATCCTCCTCAAGATCCCTGAAAAAAATGTTAAGGCTTGAAGAGAAAGATCCCCCCCGCCCCCCTACAACCAACCATCTCAAGTAATTTCTTATTATAAGTATTTGGACGTTAATTGTGTTACTGGTGTGTGTCGTTATAGGAACTGGCGTTAAAAAAGAGAAGATATACAACAGCGCAGTAGGGAGCTCAATTTGGCAAAAGACAATTGTATTAAAAAAGAACCCATTCAGTTTCATTTACCCAAAAGGAAAAGGGGACCATTGAAGAAACAGGCCCAGCTTTGATTTTCTTTTCTTTTTTGTGGCTATTTTCCTTTTTTTACGTACATGGACTGGGTGTGTACACGTTCACGCGTGTGTGCGTGTGTGTATTTACGGTGTGTGATGTACAAATAAATGTATACGGCCATGTGGATCGTTTACGTGTTTAATAATAGTATTACTGTTACATTAATAGCACCACTTTTTAACGGATTTTTTTAATTACGAGTCTATTCATCCGATTGCACATTTCATTTAAAAGTGTATGCGTCTAAGAAAATACGAATCCTTAAAAAGACCCCAACAACCCCAAACTCATTTGAGTTTTCAAAACGTCTTTGTCTTTTTTTGCTCTCCATAATGTGGTTACTCTGGTTTAATGATTAGTGTTTTAATAGTGTCTCATCTGCATTTTACACTTCTTAATGTGCAACACAAAGCCTTTAGTCCTCCAACATGCCTATTCTGTGGCTGTCAGCCTTCTAGTAAGTTTAGATTGACAAATGTGAGACGAAAAACAAGTGAGGAATACTATGGGCCTGATCTAAATAAATCAAGATTAAATCAAACTTTGGACTAGAACAAACTATTTTATCAAAGACGATTATTAAGCGTTAAATCGTGATATTAAAATGAAAGCCTCAAAACATTTTAGTTGTTGTTGTAACAGTACTGTACAATTTCTTACTGACTGTACAGTCAGTGCACCAACACGTTTATATATGAAATTGAAGCATTTAATTAAAAATCTAAACGTTCTGAAGTTCAAGTGATGTGTGTGAGAGAGAAAGAGAGAGAGAGAGAGAGCTCCAAACAGACTCCCTTCTCGTCCGCTTCATCGCGTCTCTGTATTTTCCGCCTCGACTTTAGTGTTTTTTTTTTTTTGTCATAAAACGATTTCGCTAGAACACAAAAACGCAACACGAAATTTAAGCTTCTATTTAAATATAACCTGTAAAAAAAAAAGCTCCATCTAAAATCATCTAAAAAGTTTACATTTTTCTACTGGCCAAGGCACGTAAGTTTGAAACGTTTCCACGGCATAAACCTGCCAAACCTACTCTTTCTTTCTGTCGTGGATTTTAGTGTTTTCACTTAATTACATTATTTTAAGAAAGGAAAAATCGCCAAATGTCATGTTTCGTTTGCAAGATGTTCAAGCGCTAAAACCGTGTTGGTTTAGCTCTAAAAGAGTTTCTATTTCACTTAAAGAAACACTGCGTTTTTTGCCCAAAGGTATTTAAGTTTCCCTATACATCTAGTGCACAAAAAATGTTTTACTCACCTTTTTGAGGCATTATTTTGTTTGTTTTGTTTTTGTTTTATTTTTCCTGCAGTTCGTCAGGCGACTGAAGCTTCTTGCCAAATTAGCAGGCGACGTCGAAGAGAAATGAAATATTTCTCCTATAGTTTATAGTTTCCAAGTGACTGGGAAAAATAGAAATCCCTGCGAGACACAGAGGAAACAGAGTGTTTGACAAAATAAAGTGGAATGAAACTCCAAAGCGAGAGACAGTGTGTGTGTGTGTGTGTGTGTTAGTGAGAGAGAGAGAGAGTGAGAGAGAGAGAGAGAGAGAGAGAGAGAGAGAGAGCATGCACCTATGCTGACGGTACTCTAGTGTATGTAATGTATGTAGTTCTGCTCTGTGCCTCCTCTTCACTGGCCCCATTAGCGGATCCTGACCTCTGTCATCATTTTCAAGTAAAAAGAAAAGAAATGAAAGGGGGGGGAGAGAAAAGAAAACACACTCATACACACACACACACACACACTTCCTCGTGCCCCCTTGTGTGTCTGAGCGGGAAACCGGCGAAGAAGCTAGCTGTTGAAAACTCACTAATCACGCGCATGCAAATAGCCAAATGCTCCCCTCTCCCGCGCGCACCGAGTACTGCTGCCATAATGCGCTGCTCGCCGTTTTTTCTTTCACGCGCGCGCTGCCTATTGGACGACGCGCGGCGGGAGTTGTTGCTATAGAAACCATAGCCATAGAGACTCCACCAAATGTGGGAAATGTGGAAACACGCTCCAGCAAGGAAAACGGTTCCTGTGAGATCTTGCAAGGGGTTGTCTGACAATAGTCTAGTGTTGTTGGAACCCAAACTTTCATTAGAGTATATATGCATTAAGGGGGTTATTTAGTTCTAAACACAATGTTTATAAAGTGTTTAATGGATCATGCAAAGTATCCAAGATGTTATTTTCATGAAGTCATGCTGTGACTGAATCCCGGACTTGAGCTGAGGCGGATCCGGTTGAACCATGTTTGTGCGCTGTGAAACCAGTTCGACTTTCATTCCAATGAAACGGTAGTCAGAGAAATCAAAACTTCAACCATAATACAAATGGTGTAATGTGAGCTTAAAGGCTTATCATGTTACGCGGAACTTACTTACACTGTGTGTGCGTGCGTGTGTGTGTTGCGACACTGCGTCTGATTTCTCTCACATGGCCAGTTATATATTTCTATGGACTACTGATGCATAGAAAAAAAACAACAACAAAAGCACTCTGGCCTTTGATTGATGATATGTGGCCTTTGGTGGGGTGTTCAGGTAGGAGTTATTCTGTCTATCCAAATATTTATTTTTTAAACCATGTTTCATTCTTTTTTCATCATGTTCTCTCTAGAAACAAACTGTGGGACAGTGCCCTTGATACGCATCGGTCATCTGTAAATTGTAGAAAATACCTTTACAAAATGCAATATAAATAAATGGACGTTGAGCGCATTGAAATGGGGAAATTTTAGAATCGGACACTGTTCAACCGTTCAACCGAACTGTTCAGTTCTCAAACTGTTTTCGTCCTACCAAGACCGGATCTGGAATTTCAGGCCCTCTGAAGAGATTTTAAGAGGAATCGCAGTTTGCGCAT
Source organism: Clarias magur (assembly GCA_013621035.1). NCBI lineage: Eukaryota > Metazoa > Chordata > Actinopteri > Siluriformes > Clariidae > Clarias > Clarias magur. The sequence continues at coordinate 146,034 of QNUK01000228.1, read as the reverse complement.
GGATCTAGCCTAGTACTGAAGATAAATTATGTTACTACCCTAGCAAGGGCATATACAGCTAGTTAAATTTTAGAGCGTGTACTAGGTATTGATATTATAACCTATATAAAAAAGGAGGGACATGGCCTTATCATTAAGGAAGTGTAATTAACCATAAAAAAGAATCATTATTTCACACTAGAAAACAAGAATGCAAGCTAAAATAAAACTGTAATCATGCCCAGTTGCATGATGAACCACAAACACGCCACATGTTGCTGTCTGCTTTGGGCATTAGTGAATCCCAAACGCGCGATCTTGGTGCTGCACTCGTCGCTCCTGTGCTGTTTCACTCCTCTGCTGGAGTGAGGAACAGAGTCCGGGGTCGAGGGAATGTGAAATGGAGTCATGAAGGAGGCAGAGAGGGAGGCAGGGAGTGAGGGAGGGAGCACTGCGGGGTAGTTTAGAAATACGGACTGAACGGTGTTTGGGAGCCCAAAATAAAGTTGTGGTTGCATATGTAGGGAACACTCGAATCGACTTTTGACATATGCTTGGAAAAAACAACGCAGGGAGCTCAACAATAAACTATGGCGAAAGTGAATGAGGGCCCTGACAAGCATCGCATTCCCCCTACTAAGGCGCAAAATGAGGAGACAAACGACACTGCCAAACAGTTTGCAAATCGCAGTGAAAGGAAACGGGATAATGAGCTGCAGTGGCATCTCGGTCGGGTGGTGCTGCAAAAGCCCCCTCCCTTTCTATATCATCAAGGTTGTGCCAGTCCCCCTCCCCCCCCCTCCAGTGTTTCTGTGTGTGGATAAATGTTTCCAAATTTTCTTATTTATTTATTTCCTTACTAATGTACCTATTCTTATTGAATGACCCAAGAAATGTATTTATTCGTTTATTTCTCTTGACAAATGCATTTTTTACTCAAGATCAGGCAAGCCTAAATCAGGCCCAAACGTGATCTTTAAGAGCAAATTAAAAGGAGATTAGCTTTTTCCTTTGGGAAACATGATCTCTCATTGCGCTTACCTGTAATTCTGCTTAATAGTGTGTAATTTTACACATAGTCCTAACAGGGCACGGGCTAATTGTTTTTTTTTTCGTAGGTAATTAATCCACTGTTATAATTTTCTTGTTTTTCACATCATTGACTGAGATGATTTATAGTAACCTGATGTTTAGACAATGTTAAAAGACATAGAACATGCAACTTAAAATGCTCTCTCTCTCTCTCTCTCTCAGCTCATTTATATGTGCGAGTTAACAAGTTCCAACATTTTTTTTTCTTTTTCTTTTTTTTTAATTTCAGTTTTCACATGGCCATTCTGAGGTCTGACAATTAGCCCAATTGGGATTAGCATTGAGCCCTGTTCTGCAGTGAGAAGAAAAAGACCCTAATCTTGTCGCTATTTTCCCTAAGGGCAAAATTGTCTCAGGGTGCCTCTCTGTGTAAAGTTTTTTTTTTTTTTTTTAGAAAAGAGGGGGGGGGGTAATAAGGGGAGGGGAGTAAAGTGAATACATCTGACGTCATTCTTAGAGAGAGAGAGAGAGAGAGAGAGAGAGAGAGAGAGACTAGGGTAGACTAGGAAATATAACAAGCCATCGAATCCCACTAATGTATAACGTGAAAGGGAGATGAAAGGGGGGGGGGGGTCAAAAAGAGAATGAGAGAGAGAAAGATACAGAGAGAGCCAACAGAAAGAAAAAACAGCTTTATCGTCTCACTGTTCTGTAATTGTAGAGTTGGCCAGTGCTTTGCTATTAACACATGCAGTGACTGTGTTGGAGAGAAGGAACTGCCAAACATTATTATTATTTTTTCTGGTGGGCGGTTTTTGCTCAGTGGCACCTTGCCTGTAACCCTATAGGCGCCATGATCTCTGTCCATTTATCCAAAAAGGAGCAAGTCACACATTATTCCATTTCATTAGGCCCTAAAAGTGGAGAGATGGAGGCTAGTGGAGTAATAGATTTTAATCACTCCTCTTCTTTTCCTGTGGTGTAGGCTACACACACACACACACACACACACACGCATGCACGCACGCACCGTCGTCACGTGGCATTGTATGACTGATTTTATGATGCTGCATTAATTTCCGAATGGCCAGTAGAGTTGTTAGATTTATCCTAACTCTGACATGTTGCAGTTGTGACAGAGTTTATGGGCCGTGTAATCTGCATTTAGGGGCAAAGTTGATGGCGAAAAATACTTATTGCTTTAATTCGCATCATCTTTGCTAAATATGGATGTAAACAAAACTGTAATATTGACATAAAAACAAGTGAGAACAGATAATAATAATAATAATAATAATAATAATAATAATAATAATAATAATAATAACTAATTATAATAATAATTATTATTATTATCATTTATTGCTTTACTGGCGTCTCCCTTTATCTGTGATGTGTTTTTAGAAACATATTTCCTTCAAATCGATCCCGTGTGTATACGTTTCTTTAGATGAACAAGTGAATGGTCGCTCGACCGGTTTAGAGATTATTGAAGTCGGTTGTTATTTCACACCTCAAAATTTTCTTCTTTTTCCTCACTAAACTGAAGTCATTTTGTTGAACACTCTTATTTGCATCTATTTTATTAGTGTAATTGTCGAGCAAATTCCAACACGATCACGTCTCATTTATATCTTGATTATTTATTTTTCGTGCATTCAGTTAAGACTATTCTTTCAATCTGAACAAATTAATCTGTATTCGCGTCGTTACGCAAGTCATAAAACACCCTTCGCCATCCACATAGTGTATATTGCACCAAGTACAATTTCCTTTATAAACTCACCTCGAGTTTTCTCCGACTGCTTCCCGCTGTCTGATCATATATAGCTGAGTGGTGATTAGATGCCCGACCCCAAAGCCATTCGCGTACGGCAAAGGATGCGTGAAGAAAATAAAAACACCCCCTCTGACTTGATTTCACAAAACTATTTCCAAAAGTAGATAATATCCAGTCCAGCGAGCTGTGAAGGTAAACTTCTTGTCAAGTTGCTAAAAGTAAAAATAATAAAAATAAAAATCTTGCTATATGGGATTTAAAAAAAACTGCTCGACACTTTCAGCTTCTTTCTAAGCAACAATCATTTATTTTATATAGATACAAATCTGTGAAATTCTCGATTCCTTTCCGCAGCACATTAAACACCGACAGAAAGTGAAATTATATTTAAAAGAAAAAACAGACGGCCTCGGTTCTTACACTCAACTTTCGCCTTAATATTCTCCTTGTCTTGAAGGTGATTGGCTCGGATGACTGAACACGTCACAATGGGCGCCATTTGGCACGCCCCCAAACCGGGAAGTTGGAAGAGTCTCCAGGAAAATGTCTATGTGCCCACATGACCCCATTAGAGGCTATTTTAACTTATTTTCAGTGTCCGGCATGTGTGATTTGATGAGCAAATAAAACAGGTCTAGTTTTTAAATAATCCAAATACTCACGTAAAAATAGAGATAGGATTTAATATTTACACAGGAACTGCATTCTGACTCCAACAAATATAGGGATAGGTCACACCACAAGCAATGACCTTATACAGGGATATTTACATACATTTATGATACTTTACGTTGTCATTAGTAGTGCAATTCTCTTAACCGTGGAAAGTGATTGTTGTTATGTCCATGTGCGTTCATTCGTACTTTTATTTCTAACAGCGTGTATATATTCCAGTGTAAGCCTGTTGGTTGTAATTTGACCAAAATATAACCGTTGTGGTTTTATGCCCCATTATTTTCTTTATTATTATACAGGTTCGTACACCAATTAAAATTTGATTTTGCTCTTAATTATAGCAAACTGCATCAGTTAGACTATCTATTTATGTTATTTCGGTGATCAGGCATGACGTTTAGATTACTCTCCTATTGTGCACATGTCCACATGTCTAGGTTTTTATTTATTTATTTATTTATTTATTTATTTTTAGAAAATGGCCTAAGCTCGGAATGCATTCTTGAAATCCTCTATAGACCCTCAATTGTTCTGCAGCTTCTTGGTGATGTAAATGATCCAGGGTCTCTCCTTGTAGTCGCTCCCACTCATTCCCTTGCCAAAATGCCACTCATTTCCTCAAAACCGTATGCCAGATGAAACTGTATTTTCGGGTTACTTAATTAAGTAAAAATATTTGTCAAAAAAAAATTGTCACTTAATCAGCAAATACATTTCAGCATGCTGTTTAATAAATCTCAAGTGATAGATAGATAGATAGATAGATAGATAGATAGATAGATAGATAGATAGATAGATAGATAGATCATATACATTATATAAACTGCGTTATAGTATATAGATATCTAAAGCCAGTTTGCTGAATGAGGTTGAATGAGCTGCTATCAATGTGCGTCAAACAGCTAATGTCAATTTTACACGGAGACTGCACAGGGTAAATACGCAACCGTGTGTGTGTGCGTCTCTCAGGAAGTGTACAGAGAGATATGGGATGCTTTTAAAGGAGAGATAGGAGAGCTGGACTCGGACTGATTGCTGAGAGCTGCCGCCATTAGATACATTGGCTGTGTTCCGATTTGTGTTCTGATTTCATCTCCTGCAGGTACACTCCAGGTACACTAGAGCACCGTTATAGAATAATAAAACAAAAAATACACTTTAGTTCATCATTGTCGGAATTGTTGTGGTTGTTAGTTATTTTGCTGGAACTACTCCTAAATAGTCTGTAAAATAAACGCAAACATTATTCAAGAGCAAAAGCGAATTCTTATAAATTCAATCCAACACTTAAAGCTCATAGAAATAGATTAATGTACATGACCTGCAAAGGTCTAAACGTGTATGGTTGTGTTCCTCGGTTATCTTAAAACGGGTTTTTAGAATTGCTCATTTTTGTTCCTCCAGATAGGTTCCGCTAATGTAAATGTGTCAGACTTAATGTTGGCCCACTAAGGCACTGGGAGAGGAGCACAGCGCCCCAGTTAGCACACTAGTCCGCAAATTGGAGCGCAGCCGCAGTGAAACCGCGCAGCGCTGCAGGGGCTCTTGAGAGTCTCCGCTGGAAACCGCACGGCCTCGGAGCGCTTATCGGGCTCTCAGTAAACCGAGACAGGACGCTAAAGCCGGGACAGGTGCTGCCTTTCCCTTTCTCGGCTATAACCCCACTCTTCAGTGCGTGATCAGGCGTGAACGCAAATCTGTCCAGCCAGCTTTCAGCCCTACGTCGGCCCTCTGTTTCCAAGTGCGCATGGGTGTGTGTGTAAATAAGTGAGACAGAAGGAGGGGAATGGAGCCCCCGATGACACACATAGCCAATTTAGAGAGAGATCAACCACCGAGCACCTAGCTTTGTCAGACAGAGAGCTCTGAACATCGCTTACTAAAATAAAATAAAAAAACTATTATATTTACTATCACCTATACTACTACTACTACTACTACTACTATTACTATTACTATTATTATTATTATTATTATTATTATTGTTGTTATTATCCGTTACATTAGGTTTAAGTTACAGGTAAGCAGCATATGCAAACAAAAACTCTTTCAAATCTATGTCTGGCCTCTTAACCTAATTAATATACATCATCTAATAAAAGAAATCCAAAATCGAGTCTTCACTCACCTACTGATTAAATGTATATTTCAAAAATACACATATTTAATTATATGTTTTAATTTTAACAATAATATTGAATTTAACATCGTTCTAAACATAATGTGTGTTGATGCTCATCTCATATTTTTCATGATTATTGCTTTTTGCTTATTGTTATTTTAGGCCCTGTTATTTATCATATTGTCAGCCAGCTATATTTTGCGACTTTGCGGTTCATTTTACTATATAATAACTTTCAGGTCATTAAGGTTGTTACATCTGGTCCCAGGGATCGTTTCCATTAAATATGATTCCGTAACGTTTCTTCAAAATAATGCAAAAAAGAAATTCTCTTCATTAAACAGAAAAAAACAGCAACTTTATGAAGAACTTAATGTTCTTTGAACAACTTTGAGAAAGCTGTATGTATATTAGGCTCGTCCACAAGTGGCCATTTGGGAAAGTAGGCAAAAGAAAAGAAAAAGAAATGAAAAGGAAAGAAAAAGCAAGATGTGGACCGTCCACAGGGTTTTTGCTCTTATTCCCTGACCCTTATGATAAGATTAAGTAGGCCGTAGTGAGGGAAAGAAAAAGGCACAGATTGACACCTGCCAACTTGACTGCAATGGGATTGGTTTTGACGCGTCGTGCTGGCAACAATAAGGCAAACAAATCGCATGGATAATAATAAGAATAATAATAACGACGAGGCTAAATTTGTCAGAGGAGAGTTGCTGTGTACGTGGGCAAGCTGGGAGCTGACAGCGGGGAAAATGCGAGCTAACGAGCACATCAGACATGCTGACAAATGACAGCTAGGCTAAATGAAAGAGCCTCGGCGAGAATGAGCAACAGCAACACCGAGACACTCCTGTTTGGGCCAATAATATAGACTAATTATACACAGGCTGACATTTAATGGCATTAGTAAGCGTACAGTAATTACTCAGATTCCTAACTACATTATGGCACACGCTATTAAAAATCTAAATGTATAGTTTTGACTTTGAGGATTCAACTTGTCATCCCATATTGTGATACCCGTGTTATAGACTTAATAACAGACAAAATACTGTTTATTAAATGTCATAACCAGTACTGTTGTAACAACAGCCCGAAAGTGTTTATTTACCCGATTTTTACTTTAATTAGCAGCAATTTTTTTTATTGTAAACTTTACAGGATCCTTGTGATAAAAACAAGTGTTAAAAATATTTCATTAAGCAAAAACATTAAGTGTAGTGTGAATGCGCTTTAGTTTATTTTACTTTATTTTATCTTTTGGTCATTCTTAGACATCACATTTAATGGATTGATCGAATTAATTTGACTACATTGAACGCATGTCTTAACGAAAATATTACATGTAAACGTCGTTAATTAGACAATTCCTACAGACTTATTAACATCTTTGAGTTAATAAACATGGAATTTCCCATTTAATTACTTACCATATACAATGTTTTTAAACGTCCTAACTAAATGTAAGGATTAAAAGATTTTTGGTTTACAACAGAAAAATGGTGCAATAATACTAAATGTTTATGAACAAAAATTACTTGAATGATAGCACACACTTTTTTTTTTCTAAAATCATAATTTTTAATTTAAAAGATGAACATGGGGTCCTGTTTATAGGACACTCATGGTGCAGGAATACTAACAAATATAATACTGTTTAAAGGCTTTGTGTGTGTTTAACTCCCAAGTTAGAGTCAAAAGTGTGTTGTTAAATGATGCTTGATTAAAGCTACTTTACTAGATAAACATGTGATAAGTGATAAACCTAGGTAAACTATAATTAACAATCTATGTTGTTATTAATGTGATAATTTTATTACTGTAATAAATATTAACATCATAAACATCTTAATCGTGATCATATTACTTGCATACACTACATATTGAATAAACACAAACTTAGCATTTAAGAAATGTTTGTAAATACGCAAAACAAAATGTCTCAGAAAATGTGACGGCCAGAGTGTATATGCTTGACTGGTCATCAACAGTAACGTCGTTTGACATGTTGCTTTTTATTCATGATATCTGGTGACATAGTGAATGTTTTTTTTTTCTCAAAGTTTTCTTTAAGATGGCCATAATTTTGGTTTATTCATATGAATTTTTACAGTTAAAAATTACAGTTCTTAATTTACCTGTATTTGTAATTAGACAAAATAGCAACATGATCTAAGCCATGTTTTTTGTTTTTCATTTTGCTAGTTTTTAGTTTTGTTACATCTGATTTCAAATATTCTTATCTGTTTACTACTCAGCTTTGTCGAGAGAGAGAGAGAGACAGAGAGAGAGAGGAAGCGAGAGAGAGAGACACGTGTGTGTGTGTGTGTGTGTGTGTGTGTGTGTGTGTGTGTGTGTGTGTGTGTGTGTGTGTGTGTGTGTGTGTGTGTGTGTGTGTGTGTGTGTGTTAACGCCGGCTGCAGATAACTCTTCAGTTGTGTATACACACAAACATATTGACTATCTAATTTACATTCTAGTTCAATTAAAAGGTCAAAGGAAAAATAACATTTGTCTTTTTGTACAATATAAAAATAAGGATGTGCCATTGCACTTGTGTTATCTTAGACTTGAGTGACCTACTGTATATCATTTACTCTCACACACATACACACACACACACACACACACACACACACACACACACACACACACACACACACACACACACACACACACACACACACACACACAAAAGACAATTAACAGAACGCTGCATTTTCATTTTCTAGGTTAAGGTAAAACACGTTTTAGATTTGTGAAGTAAAAGTATATGACCAAGAAAAAGGAAACAACTAAATAGAAAATAGCAAAGCTACCTTTTCTCAAATATCTTACTTGGCCAATGAGAGAATAATGATAAACAACAATTCATTTGATCATTCCTTGGCTATAAATGGCTTTGTAGTGCTTCCACAGTTGGAAAACACATGCCTTTTAATTCTTAAAAAAAGATCACATCTCTTTTTTTATTGCTTACCATTTATGGTAATTAATTTAGCCACATCTGATCTCTTTAGTAAAGCTTACACTCAAACAAATTGTTTTAATGAATATATTAGTATTTTATTATTTGTGAGAGTACACTGTGAGAGCATAACTTCGATTCTGGCAGTAAAGGAATCTCCACGGAGTGTGTAAGAAGGTATAGCTGTAAAATGGAAAGTTTTACACATACATTAAACTGAACTTGTACATGTAAGCAGTGGTTGAACAAGTTTATTGTTGTATAATGAAACATAAACTGGTGTTTGCTGTAATGTCTGTGGTCTTCAAAAAACCACAGTGAAATATGAACGTTGGTAGAAGGCGAGCATGCTGTAGCCAGGCATCTGTCCCTTTACTTGGAAGCCTCCCAAGTTCCCAGGCAGTCAAGTACAGAGTAATAATGTGCACGGTGTCATAATTGCCTATAATTTAATCATACCCTCCATCTCTTGTGCAAATATAATGGCTGGCTGAAGCAGGGTTCCGTCACCAGGAGCTGATTCACGGTGTAACTTTTAAACCTGGAAGGATTTTGAACTATGACACAAAGAAATCAATGTTTAAATTAGTGAATATTGACATCATTATCTTATTGTTTGCTAACTAACATCAGATCAGCAGCTTTAAATCCCATCTGTTGATGGAGCGATGGTTCACACTTGCTCCCCCAGACCACCTGTACACACTATCCAAGTCTTCTTGATCCAAATCTCTGCTCCAACATATGATCCCATTGTTCTAAATTAGGCAAAGAATCAGTAGTGTGCAAGACCCAGGGCTCAGTAGTGATTTTTTTTTCTTTGCCTTCACTCCCTGGTGACTCTTTCCATTAACATTATAATTTCAGACACTGCTTTGCTCAATGTTACACTCCATTGTTAGGGAATCAGTGCATTCGAAGGTCCACTGGGGATGCTGACCCCTTGGCAATTTTGTTGAAAGTGTAATTATCTACCCGCAGCTCACCAAGATTTAAAAAGATTGCATTTCCACTAAACCCATATCAATGCTAATTTAGCTGCGCTGTTCCAGGTGCCACAGTCCAAGTCTGTGCACTGGGGAAAGCAGCCTGTCCACTGGGAGGCCTATAAGGAACAACACACACTGAAATTATAGCTATTTCTCTCCATCAGAAATCAGCTTTAAACTATAGGACACACTGAACAAAGGAGGCATGCAAGATTGGAGTTAAACAAACATGACTAATGGCCCCCACTCTCTCACCCTCAGCTTCCCAGTGGCTGCAAGGCTGCAAGCTAATAATCTAGCAAGAAATGGAATATAAAGCGGTCACTGAAAGGGAAAAAGCAATGCTCATGTAAGACTGCATGTGTGATTAATAATGAATGCATTCATACTGGAATCGGTCAGCAGATTTAAATTGTGGATGGAATTATGTAAGGACACTGTGGTTATCTTTGCATGATTGATGGCTGTCTTTGGACATCAGGTGAAGACCTGCAGCACACGGTGTGTTTCTCAGCACAATTAGATTTGTAAATTTTGGTGCAAAAGCAGGATTCTACAAAAAGTGTGTGTGTGTGTGTGTGTGTGTGTGTGTGTGTGTGTGTGTGTGTGTGTGTGTGTGTGTGTGTGTGTGTGTGTGTGTGCGCGCGCGCGCTGCGCATGCTTCTGTGTTTTATGAGCGTGCAGGTGTGTATGCGTACCGATAAAGGAAAAATAATCTCTCTTTATGTACTGTTTATTGTTTTGTGAGTTTATTTGGGGTCTTGAAAACGAAGTAAGTAAGCAGTAAGCATATTCGGAGAACCAGATTCGAAAAACAATTTCTTAAATTAAATCATGAAGTAAATCGGATTGAATTCAGGCATTTTTTTTATCAGAGCTGTCGGGTTTTAATATTTGAATATAAGATAAGCCAGCATTAAAAGCGACAAAATCAAGCATGCATCTAAAAAGAATGGTTTTAGTTTAAAGATAAGTGTTTCCATTAATATAAAAGATGAAATAAAAGAATAATACAAGAAGATCAATCAAACATTTCGTTCAAGAAACTGTCCTGAAATCACAGTTTTACTTTGATGCGATGTTTTAATGTAGAACGTCAAGAAATGCTAAACCAAATAAGTTCATACTTTGCTTCAGAATTTGTTTTATGCGGTTATGTCACTGTTGATTAAAGTGTTTTTATTTAAATAAATATAAATCAGTTTCAACTCATGGTTTGCTACAGTTACTAAAATATTGATATTCGTAGTTTGGAATGTTGGAATTATTTATTTTGTGAGGTTTTACGTTTCGTATTTAGATTTTGCTTTGGTGTGTAAATTCGTTTAATTAAACTACGAATACAATTTCCAGTGGGAAATAAATAAATAAATAAATAAATAAATAAATATATTATTATTATTTATTATTATTATTATTATTATTATTATTATTATTATTATTATGTTGCTGTTATTATTTATTGTTTCAATAAATAAATCATATTTGTCTAAGTAACTAGGCTACATATACACACCCAGAATTGTTTTTGTTTGTTTAACGTCCCTTTTTTAATAATCAAGGACGAAGCGTTTTGTTTTCACTGTATTTTATACTAAAACAACACAAACACAAATACAGTTCTTTCAGCTTTAAGGCTCCACAGAAAGCTCCGTGATCAGCTCACACTGCTGACACAAAACCATCTGCTTCAAAGCTCTTGGCCGGGACACAACCTTAAATATGGCTTTAATTAAAAGACGGTTCATTCATAGCCGGAGACCACATGATGGGCAATAATTACAAATAAGGCTACAGATGTGACAGATTTGTGCTAATTGGCGAAATAAAAAGCTAGAATAAGTAAAATAGCACCTGAATTCGTCCTTGATATCAACTACCGGGATTATCCGGACAAACGACTTAGAATTTGACTTTGAGCTGAATTAGCACTTACAGTAAAGACAAGAATACAGTAACAGTCATTTATATCCATCTGGATTTTTATTCTGTGTGACACAGCTACAGTAGATACACCAAATATGACTAAATCCATTGGTTCCATTCGCATATTTGATGCTTACGAACAAAATTGGAATTTAGAACAGTTTAGATGAAAAGTTTAATAAACCATAAGCTTTTTTATACTTTAAAAGTATAATTTCACTACATTCAAAGAGCTATCAACTTATATTTAAGTACTTTTTTAAAATGAGTCTACATTTTGCAGGGAGAGAAATTTGATTCTGATTAAATTAGAATGATCTATCTATCTATCTATCTATCTATCTATCTATCTATCTATCTATCTATCTATCTATCTTGTTAGTGTAATTTTAAAGCATCCATCCATCCATCCATCTATCCACTAAAGAAAGAAGATAATTCCTTTGTCTTTTTTCCACTACAGTCGATTTTGTTCAATCTTGGAGGCACGTTATAAAACCAGCAATGCTAATATAAATAACACCTTCGTGTAGTGTGTATCCTAATACTCTAGACCTTTATAAATAGACCTTTATAGTGTTGCTAAACGTGAGAGCAGTTTAACGCTGCATGTGTTAAATGATGCTCGGTGATTTGAGGGAAACGTGCCGATATACTGGAAGAGCAAATCACTTTGTCTACTGCACTTGACCCGTCTGTTCGCAGGCTGTAAAAACGTAACACTGATCTACACCCGGTTACCTGCATATGACCCGCAGCACGTGCGCAGTCTTGTGTGTTCTTACCCCATCCCGTGGTTGTATTGCACAGCACAGGAGAAAGCAATATGAAAAACAGATGTATCTTGAGCCTCACTAACAGCTACATGCATGTATGCATTATCAGTGCTGCGATTTGCTCTAAATGTCTGTCTGACATTAAGGGTAAGCCTCGTTTACCATTTACATTTAAATCTTATGAGGTGTAAAGTTCCTTTTATTTTAATAAAATGAAATAATTATATTTAGGTCTAAAAATTTTCAGATGGTTGATATATAATATTATATATATATATATAATATATATATATATAATAATATATATAATATATATATATATATATATATAATAAAGTATCCGGGATGCGACCTTGGGATATAGGATAACTCAGGCAGCCCGCTGTTCAGATGCCTGTTTCGGTTTTCGGCGGTAAGGTGGGTGGCTTTTCCTTTGGGACCACACTTGATTGCTTATGTGAGTTTATGAGAGAGAGCGAGAGAGAGAGCGCGAGAGCGAGCACGCGAGTGCACACGCCGGCACAGCTGGACGACCCTAAATAAAAGCTACAAATCCCAGTTCGGATCTCCACATTCATCCGAATTTGCTCCATCTGCCCTGACCTAAGGTGCCAAAAACTGTGCTACATATACCACGTTACACCACAATATATAAAGTGCAAATTCTACACTATAAAACTGTGCACTGTGCACCGCCGTCTTGTGTTTCTATAAAAACGCATCCAAAAGTATCGAAACTTTTCTTTTGGGGTTTTTTTCTTCTTCCATACACTGAAGACATTTGGGTTTGAGATAAAAGATAAACACGAGATGAAAAAAAAAACCTGACCCTCAGCTTAACTTTCCTGATATCTACACCAAGATCTAGATCTAGTTAAACAACTCGGACACTGCACCGTTTGTCTGGACCTGTTTTTCGAGCGATCGGTGCTCACTTCTTAGTCAGGTATCTGATGCTATCAGAACTGGCCAGCAAGAAACGTTAGCCCTGTTTCAGTCCCACAACACGGATCTCTCACCAGGCGGTCTGGTCATTTTCATTGAAAGTCACCAAAGACGGTCGCTTGGCCAATAAAGTACTTTTTCTGAAGGCTCCGTTTGTTAAGCAGATGCGTTTTGGTAATTGCACATTCTCAAGAAGAAAAAAAATTACAAAAAAGGGTTCAAATTGGATTCTCCCAAAATGTGACACAAGATACAAAATGTACACAAGGAAAGAACTCAGGCCAACCTCGCTGGAATACAGTATGACTGGATCTAATAACAGATCAAATCAATAAAGGGCCA